>CABFVX010006813.1:0-36453 GCA_902151425.1 Timema shepardi
CCTCGGCTAATTCAGACAGTGGCACGACGACTCTCAATACTCGAGACCACTGGGGAAACCTAAAAACTAAAACATAAACAATTTAGGTAAAAATGGATTGTTGGAACAAAATGTAATTTAGACTACAATAAAAATAAATGTGTAAAATAACAATTGTTGGCACTTTTGTGGATTTATTGTTGTTTCCCTTTTACCACATCCCAATCCTACCTATGTAATTCCGGATGATTCTAATTATAATTTAACAAAGTAAAAAATAATATTGTTGAAACAAAAAAAGAAGAGAAAAAAATATATAATCAATAAAATTAATAATTAGACATAAAATAAAATGTTACTTAATTCTCTGCATTAGTCTGTCTTTCTGAAAGTTCGTAAATTAATTCTGATTTTGATTGAGTACTATTAATTAAAATGCAATTAATTTGTTTCTAGAGTTTCTTTGTGTAGATGATTTTTTCTTCAAATGTATGACTCAACATGATTAAAAGAGGCCTATAGGCATATGCAAACAATTGTTTAATATTTCAAGATCAAACACTAACATCGAAAACACATTTTTAAAACTTGCTTCCAATCCTGCAGCTCATTTAAGCATCAAAGATTCTTCAATGGGTTGTTTATAAACCAAGACCTATGGCTTGAATATAGGCCTATAAACATTTTCAAGTTCAATGGTAAAACCAGTAGCAAGGCGTCAGGGAAGGCAGGATAAGCTCACCCATCACAACAGATTTTGAAATAGGATATAAAATGTCCCTTTAGTAAAGGGATGTTTTCTTTTCTTTGGTCTTTACATAAAACAAATGTAAAATTAAAATTGTTATTTTTTTTAAACATACTGACATGGAAACAAATGTGTCAGTTTGATAAGCTCTGGCTGTTCCCACTAACACATCTAGAGACTAGAGCATGAGGGTAGCAATGAGGGTAATACGTGCACAGCACTTCACATAGCGAGTGAAAGTTGAGTGAAAAAATCCCACCAAGGGAAAGAGGTAAAATGTGGGAAGAATCCAATGCACAAAAATGTGACATCATCTTCTTTCTGTCTTCTTTAATAGAATTAGTCACACACATTTAATTACAAATAGAGTAATAGTTTGGCATTATTGCCTTTATCAGAAAATAGAGGGACATAAAGAAAAAAACACAAGCCTACTCCATTTTTAAACAGAATAAACTGTTAAAAAAAGAAGAAATAAAGATGTCTCCTTAGTTCATTGGATTCTTCCCACATTTTTTTCCTTTTTCCTTAGGTGGGCTTTCTTCACTCAATTTTCACTTAGATTATCTTTCTTTACGTTTTCAATTTACAGTATAATTATTTAGTCACTAGGCCTCATTGTCAAACAATATAATATATGTTTTTTTTTAGCACTGTGTCTTAATACCCATTCAAGTTATACTACCATGTACTATTTATGCTAATAAACTAGGTGTAATTTAGAGGAAGTGCACCCGACTGGGATCGAACCTCGATCTCCCCGTCCTCAACAATCTCTTATAACACAAGACTATTGCGTTAGACCAAATGGTACCATAAAAAAAAGGGAGATGCTTTTAGACATCAACAATCACTCTTTTGATTCAGTTGGATTTTGGTTACTGTTACTTTTTGAACAAAAAGTGCATTTAAAAGGAATATTGACAGAAAAATTATAAATAAAATGTATATGCATTATTATTATTATTATTATTATTATTATTATTATTATTATTAGTGGGGGTGGTTGTGGGGGTGATGGTGGTGGTCTGTCGATGCTTCATAAAAATCCCATTTTCAACCTTGTAAAGATGTGTGCCCTTTTATGAGTGTTCATGGCTCAGTTTACCTAATAATTATTATCATGTTTCACCACTGGTAAAAACTATTATTTAGCAGTAAAATAATCTCGTGCCACCTAATACAAGTCAGCCATTCGTTCATAATGTGACTTGCTGAAGGTGTCTGAGGCTGTGAAAGCTAATTTTGAAATATGTATTTATTAGTATTTTATGTAAACAATTTCTTCTCCAGCAGGCAAGATGGTAGCCATAAAACATTTCAGGGGTGGTTTGGGGAAAACATTCTCCAACCGCTGGAGGCTAGAAAAAAAATATGGTTAATAAACACCTTTAAAATCTATCTGAAGGGATTTTACCGTTACAGTCAGGAGTGGGGGTCCAGAGATGAAACCCTCTCCCATCTTTAATTATTTGATCCACCTAGCTTTGTTGCTTGACCACCAAACAGAATAAAGTCATGTTTATTTTGTTCATTAACTTTGGGGGGTCGGGGTGAAATTCACCCCCTCCCCCGCCCCCACCCCCAAATCCATTTTATGGCCTTGTTATTAGGTAAATATGAAGAACCCTACTTCTTCAAAACATGATTCACAACTGTAAAAGTGTTTATGTAGGCCTGATTTTTTATTTTACAGGTTATCAATCACACTTTCCCTCCAGCTACAACTGTCAGAACCAAATAAACCCCCTTGAATGGAATTTTTATGTGTGGAATATTGGTATAATCAGTCATTGGATTAGAAAGACATAAGTTTTTTTTTGCAAGGAAATTATTTGTGCCTTATGTATTGTATATCTAATTTTGATATTGTTGCAATGAACACATACAATTTGAAAGTAATTGATTAATAAGCATAATTTTTCATGTTGTTTTTTGATTTGTATGCAAACACTTAGGGAAAATATTGAAATTGTAAAAATATTTCCACAAAAATATAATTGTTTGTAAGAACTCAAAATACTTCAATGATTTGGTTACTATGGTTGGTTAATGCAGCTGTATATGTTTTCTGGAAGCTCGGCAAAGCATACACAATTTTGTGAAAATACCCATTGACCCTATCTGCAGGATAATATTGTGTCACAATGCCTGTATTTGTACAATTTGGTCCTATTATTTAATACAATTTTGTCCTTCCTATTATTTTATACTTATATACTTTTATGACATTGTGTTTGCCAAATGAAATAATGTGTTTGGTTAAATTTTTGAATTAGTTTATATGATAATTATTCAAATCTATTGTTTGACCTAGCAGCAGCCAAATCTTTTATTTGAATGTTAAAATGGTGTAGAGATAATTATTCTACCTCTAAAAAAAATGAAATGCCGCCAAAGGCTATCAATATTTTTTTAATAGTTATTAGGGTTGAAGGACTAGGAGATTTGCTGGATACTTGGATCACTAAACAAGATTCCCTCGGCGTCGAGGCGGTGACACCCAAGACCCAACCCACATGGCCAGCAGTATCTTCTTCAGGAGCTGGAGCAGGGGTTCCTCCTTCGAGGATATCCAATGATGAACTACAATCCTGTGATACTAGGGGTCACCCATTATATACTTTTTTTTGACTAGCAAAAAGTGCATATAAATAAGGGGGGAAAAAGAAGGAAAGGGGGGGGGGGGGGAAGTGNAAAGAGTTGCCACAGAAATCCGCTAGGGCAGCCGCGTTCAGGTTCGCGGCAACGACAATCGACTGTCGACTGTTGAAAGTTGATGGTTTAAACAAAATTCGATCTTGGTAATCAAATGCATTCTTCTAGAAAAGTCATTGAATAGTCAGCAGGACCAACATGTTATGCAATTATCGTGGATGAATATTTTCTAACCACAGTGACATCTCTTAATAGTGATCACCTTCCAGGTTCCAAGGAATGTTCATAATTTGGAAAAATATGTGTTTAAAAAATAATCATAGTGCTTGAACACAGTTTAATCCATAATCAACCCATATACTGTGAATATCAACTACAACAATCCAATGACTGCATTGTGGATTATTGTACTCACTATGGTTAATTAGAATTACAAGTGAATAAATATTGTATGAAGCTTACTCTACCTATTACATTATATGTAGAACAATACACAAATAAAATGATGGAACAATCTCTACTGAAGTCTCAGAAGGTGATCCCTGGAAGTACCATAGTCATTATGACATAATACTATTTTATAAACCTTTACTAGAGGGGGAAGGCTTGACTGTTCACACTTTACGCGAGACAATGTCATTACTGACATTCTTACAGTAAAATACTGTATATAAACTGATATTTTCAATTTTTACCTTCCGTCTAAAGAATCGGGGCAAACCAAGCTCATATGAGTTGCGTTTGACTTGGATACTTAGCTTAGAAAAAAAATTATACAAAGACTATATCCATATTTGGTAATACCTACATTTTTGAACCGCTGTTTTTGTTGTAATTAATGTTGATAAAACTAAAATATTGCTCCCAATTAAATAATTCAAAGTTGAATTCTGTTCTTCATATCACATGATGAAATACAAGATCAAACGTTGACATCTTGGTTTGGAAGAAAAAAAATGTCAGGCATCCATTTCTATATCATAAATAAACATACAATATTTCTGTTTGTAAAATTGTATTTTTATCAATTTTGAATTAAAAATATCTCAAAATATCATGCTTGATATTATGTTAAATGCTTAGGCCAACACCGTTGTTTATTAAAGAAAGTACAATTATATTTGCAAGTTAATTTTTTAAACCTGCTTAGCCCCCAAGGTAATTAAGAGTCTACGACCCCTTATTTTTTAAACCTGCTTAGCCCCCAAGGTAATTAAGAGTCTACGACCCCTTATTTTTTAAGGCTCGTTGCTGCTCAGTAGTGAGAGCTAAATCTGAATAACAAAGAAAGATATGAAAACTGTGTTTGTTCCAAGGGATTTTTTTCACAGATATTCTGAAACTTAGGAGGTGTTTAGGAGAGTGGGAGAAGAGAGGAGTCTGATAAGAAATGATAACGAGAGAAACGTCTTGGTTGGGCAACAAACTATGTATGGATTTATTGTTTAATGAAGAGGATAATAATGAGAAAAAAGGAAGAAGAAGGTAAGAAACATTGAGTGCACGTTAATTCAATACTGATGAAGTAGTTTTTCAAGTTCATTTATTGCATATTTTCTACTACACATTACATAACTATATATTACACATTGAGAAAACATTGTTCAATTATTTTATCTTTTCATATTGTACAGGTATTGAGTGAGTACTGAGTAATTATTACAATGTTATTTTGTTTAGTTTGATATTTCACATATTAATTTGATATAAAGTTGATTTGAAATCACATAAACCATCAGCACATTTATAGACTACAAAAATTATTCTAAGAAAAATCTGTGAGGAATTGCTTGTTTTTTGAAATACTAAAAAATATTTTAATATTTCTATTTGTACAGTGATAATGATTTTCAATACTGAACAAATCTCAAGTCTGATAAAAAAATATTTAGAAGCATAACAAAATTAACCTTTCTTTCACTATTCATGTTAGTCAAGGACGCAATGTTTAAAAACTATTTTCCTGTACATTGACTTACAACATTAAAAGTGATTTTAAAATATATAAAAGATGGGAGTAAAACTGATTCTCCTACCATTAATATACATTTACCATATCTAGCTAGTAATAATTACTTAACTATTTTTATTTTATGCTAACTTTTTGTAAAAAAAACTTTTATTTCATATTTAAAAAATGGATCATTTAAAAATAATGTTATTTATCCTTCTTCTTTGAAAATGTTTCTTCGTTTGGACTTTATAAACTTTTAAGTACTTTGTAAAAAATTATTTCGAAAATTTATGTTTAAAATTGACAATGGTCATTGTGAACCATAGTTCTCATTTGAAAATGTTTATCAAATAATCTTTACGTAGGAATAAATGCAAAGTATATTTATAAGACACGAGCACTGGTATCTTTTAATTTCTATACACCAAGTAAGAGTGAACTTTCGAAACATTGGGCTAATGGCATCTTTATTACTTAAATTTCTCAGAATATATTGTGGTCTTTTTGACAGTTTTGATATATTTTTTGTCGAATTTCAAAACTTAAATATTGTATGTGTATATAACTCCAAAAGATGTGGTGAATCAACTATTTTACAAATCTGAACCTTAAGTTTACCTACAAGTCCTGAATCTCACCAAATCTAATTCTTAAAAACTACAGTAAACTTAAGAGGCACGGTGACTTAAGGATAACATTTGTTGTTGCTATATTACATTCATTATAACATGTATGCAGTGCTAGATTTCCATATGTGGGGGCCTAATAAACTCATGTAAACTACACAAGATCATGTCCGAGGAAGGTTAAGAACTGAGCAAGTTTTCTTAGTTTTTTTTTAGCATGGTCCTACCCATTTGGGTTATATGCCTATGTACTATTTACACTAATGGGTTAGCGATTGGGTAGGTTTTATTGAGATGAAGTGCATTCACATTTGAATATGGGGATGAGTGGAAAACCATTTAGGAAAAACCACCCTCAGTGTACCCACCCAGGATCAAATCCTAATCTCCTTGTCTTTGGCAGTCTAGTTTGACATGAGAACTAAGTGGGCTAAGCAATTGTTTGACAACTAAACACCCGCCTCGGTGGCGTAGTTGGCCAACGCGCTTGTCGTGTTGAGCTCGACTGCTGAGGACGGGGAGATCGAGGTTCGAATCTCGGTCGGGTGAACTGGGGGAGGTTTTTCCTAAATGGTTTTCCACTCTCCCTCCACGCAAATGCGGGTTCACTTCCTTTAATTCAACCTTCCCAATTCCTAATTCATTAATGTAATTAGTACTTAAAGCGTATAACCTGAACCGGTAGTAAGACGCGGTGCTAAATATTAATATTATTATTATTGAATGATCACTGAGGACTTTTTCAGAATATATTTCACAGTCAACAAGAACATTATTATAGCCACAAAACATGAATGAATTTATAATAGAAAATTTGAGTTAATGTTCCCTTTCTTGTGGAGGTTTGTGAGGGCCCCAGGGCCATCGCTCCCTGCTCCCCCTCTGAATCAGGCACTGCATGCATACATTCAGCTAAGTGGTCTGGAGTCTGGTCTATCCTCTGGTTGTTTTGGACTAAATAACAAAAAATTGCTAAAACAAATTTCAAATATATATATATATATATATATATATTGTATTTCTTTAAGTCTTCAATTCAAAATTGTTCTTGAATCTCGTTAGAAGGTCTAATGCCTAATACCTTAACACATTTAGCACAAGTGGGGGTTTTTAGCGTTAGCTACCACACTCTCAAGAAGCTTCTAATAATTTATCAATCTACACGCCTCGTCAAGAATAAAATCTAATTTGACAGGTCCAATCCAGTCTCACTCAAGGTGTGCAAAATCTGTACACTCACAACCATAGACAAGGCCAAACGTATAGTACGCAATAGCTGTTTGTCTTACTAATTGTATTAAAGTGTTGTCTGAGAACATAGATTTGTTTTAGTGTTTAAAATTGTAATAGTTTCTTCAAATCTAAAACACCGATGTGCACTGATAACTTGAAATATTTTATAGTAGAAATTAATCAACAAATTAAAATTGGTGCAAGAAAAAAAAAGGAACGTTTAAAGAGATATTTCGAAAAAGAAAGGCACGTAAAACCCAGTCTTATAAACATTTGTGTTTCATTTTTGAAACAGTACACATGTTTTTAATTTAAAAAATTTACTATGTATAACAGTCTATTTAACCATTCTTTAGTTTTAAGAACATTCAAATTTGTATCATAATATAACAAAAATAAAATATTAGTTCAACAAAATTGATTCTTGATTTCAACCAACTGTATGAAGTAAAATACAAAATGCAATACTTTTTTTATCGATACATTCCACCTCACATTTTATGTGATTTCAAGTTTCTACTTTTTTTTTTCTTATGATGAGTGCAAATAAGTACTTTTAAAATACATTTGAACATTGTTTACAATATTACAAACAACCTAATCAGTCTTCCAATATAATACAAGATTACGAATATACACTTTTACCAAAAGGTTGGTGAACATTATGTGCAACAATAAGTTGACAAATACCAAGTGACAAAAATTTAGGGGAATCCGTTACCAAACCAACCATATTCACCAAATGAAACAACAATCTTTGTTTATATAAAGATTACATTTTTACATTTACATACATTGCTTGGCACAATTCTTTAGTGTAGTTCATTCCTATGAGTATACGGTGGTGTGCGTTAGTCATTTACTTATCAACTTTAAAGAGTCACAAGTTTATTTTGTGGTGCATGTAATGGTGAACGCAACATACATAATAATATGTCTCAACTGCTGATATATATTTTAGTGAATGAAAAACTTCACTAAATAAGAGCACTTTTATGAAAATGGAATTTTTCCTCTCAATGTGATCGTTTGTCTGTTTGTAATTACTCCAAAAGTATTATGAAGGCAAATTATAAGATATTATGGTTGTCCTATCCCAAACATTTGGAGGGCTACATAAATATTTGTTCTTATTTTGACAGTCACATTTGGTAAACAAATATGCTACTGTGAACCCAAACATTTCATTGATTAAAAATAAATTCATCATGATATACGAGGGGGAAATAAAATTAGGTAATTATTTTTATCTAAGAATTTCTTCTAAATTGACTAACTGCATTTGAAAATTAGCCAAATAATAAATATAAAATATAGTTTCTAACATATTTTTACCAAAAGCCATGTGATTACTAATTAGATAGTTCAGAAAACAAAGTAAAGCCAAACCGATCTAAGTTTTTTGAGGTTCATAACAAATACTTGTCTTGCATTCAGATACATTTCAAGTTACAAAATTATATATTTGATATTTTCACACTGTATATAAATCTCCAAGTTGGTTTAAAACTCGGATATATTCGAGCAGGTGATTAGTAAAACCTGGTAATAAACTAGAAGAGAATAACATATTTTGTTCAAAAGGTTTTATTGTTGTAAAAACTGAAAATACAGACCCTAACTTGTGTGGCCTTGCACCCCATTTTAATTATATTTTATTTAAAGTAAAAATCTCTCTCTCTCTCTCTGGCAAAATGAAAGAAAATTTAACAATACTTATACAATGGACATGCATGCAAATATCCGATACATTTCCTTATCAATTTTGCAAATTTTGAAACAAGATTTTTTATGAAGGGTTCAAAAACACACCATCACATTGTCAAGAATCAATTTTACTTGAATTTGAATTCAGGATAATTTTAAGTAAATTAACCTATTGCTGCAAGATTTTAAGTCTTAAATTAGAAAAGGATCATTGAAATATTGAAAATCTATATTTGTACTCCCTTGCCAAAATTTAGAAGGCCTATTTTATATACACATTTAAGAAATCATTTTAATCTGTAACATTAAATTACACTATTTAATATAACACATGTTAAGTGTTGCTCAAATAAATATGATTTTAAAATTGATATTTGGCTTTTTATTTGTTTTCATGAAATATGTTTCTTTTGAAACATTTGGAAGATGGTACAGGAAAGGTGGAAAGAAACAAATGTTTTTTTAGCCACTTTTCCTGTACCTTCTTCCAAATATAATAAAATTACCTCAATAAGCGAAAAGAGGCTTTCCTCATAGAAATAAATGATTTGTTACTGTTGCAAATGGTTGGTTGATTTCTGTATCACGATTTTTTTAAATTAAGGATGGGAGACTGAGATAATATAAACATCTAGTTAAGTACCTGTGCATAATATTTACTACACCTAGCTTAAAATAAACATAACACACAAAAAGTATTTTAGGTTGATTAAGTTTTATATCATACTAATATGCAACTGAAATAAAAGTCCAAAAGATTAAACCTATGCAAGATGTATTACTTAAAGAAAAAAAACTATATCAATACAAGGTTTACATAAACAAATAATTTTCTTTTCATGTTTGCATGGATATACATAATTTAAATTTGGAGATTTATTTTAAACTGTATTATGTATCACTTTTAATAATTGAATGAAATTAATGAGAAATATCTCTTTAATTAAGTAAAACCTTCAAGTTTGTAGGGTATCTTTTACTATATGTACAAAGAAGATGGTACTAGAAACACACACAAAAAAAAACACAATGTGGCCCTTAAAGTGCTACTATCGTTCAGTAAAGTGTAGAACTAAACGTGTTGTTTAATACTTGAGACTACAATATTTCAAAATGAATCTTGTTTTCTTGACATTTAAATAAAAATTAATTGGTCTTTACTTTTCAATTTGTGGAAATTCTGCAATATAAATCAAAATCAAAATAATTATGTGTGAAGATGTGTGTGTGAATATAATCTCTTTGTTTCCCATCCTTATTCTAAAATACATTCTTGGTGACTCAGATATGATCTATCATTTTATAAATTAGTAAAAAAACTATTTAAATTTTATTTGCCAGGTAATAATATTCAGTTCATATCTCTGAACCCCATACATTCATTACAGACACAAACAACCATGTCATTTATAAATTTGTATATACAGTTTCAAAAGAAAATTGTCTGATTCTCTTGTACCTATTTCCTTGAACAAACCAGTTTTTTTTTTTCTTTTCCAAAAGTAAACAGTGAAATGAACTATGTATATTTTATTTATTCCCCTAATGGGCTTCAGTAAGGTGACACGCTTATTTATTGTCTCTTAGTATGTATGGCCCCGTGTTTATTTACTAGTCAAAGGGATAGTAGTGATAAACTAAGCTACTGGATTTTTCAAATAAATAGTTGGATGTATGGATTCAGTAGCGGATTTAGGCTTAGGCCCGTAAGGCCCGGGCCTAGGGCGGCAAATTTTGAGGGGCGCCAAAATTTTTAAGATGACTAAAATTAAAAATTGATTGGGTTTTCTGTAAACTGTATGACCAAATTTTAAAGTTTATTTTATGTTTAATTTATACCTGAATTAGATTTCTTATTATTATTGTTATTATTTTCATTATTTTATATACACACACACATATATGTATATATATATACTGTTACAAAAAAAAAAGGGCGCCATATCGTCTCGGTTCTAGGGCGTCCTCAAACCTAAATCTTCTACTGTATGGATTTGTATGGTTATTCATTTGTACATTAATGAGTTCAGTATAAAAAAACATATACATTATGAAATGCACTTTGTAATAGATTTCTCAATGAAAAATACATTATGTGTAATTAGTTCAAGGAACGTGTCGATTTTAATTCCCCAAGTGCTTGTAGTTGAATCTAGATATTAGTGACCCATACTAAACAGCTAAAATATTATTTTTTAAAAAGAAGGTTCCTCTAAACATAGTTGGATAAAATCTAACCAAAGGAGCTACAGATATGTAACATAACCTTGACAATCAACTTTGTATAAATGTGTTTAAAAAAATCCTATTTTTTATTTCGATAGCTAACACAAACATTCATGGCTATGAAAAGTATTAAATATTCTAGGTTTCTTGTTTAGTTAATTTTAATGTTCCACTCAATCTCCACAAGAATATAGTTACACACATTCACAGATTAGTTGTGTTAAAACATCAAAGCCTTGTGTATTTCTAATGTGGACATAATTATGTTCATGAAGTATAACCGAACATTATATAAGTTTATAAAAAAAATATGAACATTTCCTTTAGGCATACAAATGACAGCAAATTCTAACTATATCACAATTTTTAAAATCTTAATTTGTTTGGTTAGAATGTAGTATTGTCATTAAAATTTGAGTTGAAATGAAAAATTCAAACTTAATACCGTGTTTGCCCTTGAATATCTCCTTTTTCCACACAATTAAATACTTTTTTGGAATTTGAAATATGACTGGTAATACAATTAAACTTAACTTTTGTGCCATTAGATTCAAAGTCTTTTGGTTTTTACTTGGGAATATCATTAAACAATAGAAAAAATTCTTTGGTCCGTCAATTATTAAGACTGAACATTAGTTGCGAGTGCTAATGAGTGGTGTTCAACTGTGTTATTTCAACACCATATTTCATTCTAGTGATAGTTTAGGGGGCATATTTTGAATGGGTAACCTTGAAACGTGTTGTATTGTGTCAATGAATAGTAAAGAACTAAAGACAATATGCCATTTGCTTAACTTACTCTCCATAGCCCTTACCTTAATGTGCTTATGCTATACCACTGAGTTATCCAAGATCTGTTCCATGCTCAAGGTCATTCTTACCTCATAGTTTAAGGCATGGTAAATTCCTGTCCAGGTGGGATTTTTCAATTATATTTAATATATATATGTCTTATATATACTATCTTCAAGACTGGCGGACCTCTACAATAGTAATTTGGGCTCCCATGTTTTCACCCGCATATCATTTCAAATTAATTAAAATTAAGAAATGTACCTTTAGTATAATTTAATACCTACATTTTGGTGAGGGTGAATGCCAAAAGTAAGTTTTTCATTAGTGTAAGGCCCTTAGTTTGGTAAAAAATCCAAAAAATCCATAACAAAGTAGATTGTTACTGATGTTTAAAATAATGTTACATTTGCAAACATATATTGCAGCAATTTTAAATTAAATACACATTTATTTGAATATTAATTTACAACTTTATAGAATACATAGTTATACACTCGGCGTTATGGACATTTTTTTCTTGTTTTAAGGGGAAAATGAGACAATTTATGCATTTAATTACACCACTAACCTTAAATTAATATAAAATACTTTAAATATGTTGAATTTAATATTTGATATGGATTATATATCATTCACAGACATAGTTTGAATACGAGGGAAAAAAAAAATAAACGTTGAAACAGTTAAATGTCCTGGTTTAATATCTGTTTACTGGCATCATTTTCAACACATATTTAAAGATCATATTTCATCTATTATAGTTGTAAAATAAATATTATTGTATATATTTTGTACCTGTTGTGACCCCATAATTCCATACCACATAATTACATAACAAGTGGTATGGTCAATCACTAAAGATATAGGCAATAAGTTATTCACCTTTGTTGTCAAAAAACAAAGACTCTTTTCATACTTAACCCATGTGATGCGTTCTTTTTATCACCAAATGAATGTTTTGTAGGCTAAATTAACATGCACATATGAATGGTGTAGCAAAACGATACTCAAAACTTGCTTGTACATGTGATTTTACAGTTTACATGGGTATATACAGGATGTAATGATTTATGTGGGAGTGACTGGGGTGTGGATAGAGAGCTCAAAACCACACAAAGAGTCCATATGAACATATGTTCTCTGTTAGACGGTTCCTGAGAGAAGGCCTTCCAAACTTCTTCAGAAGTATTATCCTCTTATCCAGGGGCTTGGGAACTACGTTATTGACCCCGGTGGGTGCCATCGACGTCCCAAAGCCCTGCTTGGATAAGCGAGATGTGTTAACAGTGGTTTGGGTGGCTCTCACCAGCCCCCCGTAGAGTAGTGTCTCCGCACGTAACTCTAAAAACCTTTATTCGGTTTTTATTAAATTTATCCCCCTCCCCAATGTTAATATTTAATATCAATATCAAATTTTTTATTTTAATTTTAGAACTTCGCGAACGCGACAACCCGCTCAAAAACTTTTGCGAACCACACGGTGTGACCAATTGGTCGGTACGTGTTGGAACTTGCTCTCGTGCTCCCCTCCAGGGAGCATTAAGGCATGCCTTTTGTTCTCGGAAGTATTATTATTATTATTAGCACCGCGTCTTACTACCCGTTCGGGTTATACGCACTTACGCTAATGTGTAATAGTAGGGTGACTGTGAGATGAAATGGAGGACCTACAGTTTAACGTGGAATCCACCCCGTAGAGTAGTGTCTCCGCACGTAACTCTAAAAACCTTTATTCGGTTTTTATTAAATTTATCCCCCTCCCCAATGTTAATATTAAATATCAAATTTTTATTTTATTTTAGAACTTCGCGAACGCGACAACCCGCTCATAAACTTTTGCGAACCACACGGTTTGACCAATTGGTCAGTACGTGTTGGAACTTGCTCTCGTGCTCCCCTTCAGGGAGCATTAGGGCATGCCCTTTGTTCTCGGTTCTTCCTATTGGCTCGCTTTTGGCCAATAGCACTCTCGTTTTCCCGAACCAATGGGAAGCTCCATTTCCTCTGATTGGACAAGGCCAGGCAGCAGCGAAGGGTATATAAGCCGGTGAAATCTTGACTCGAGTTCAGTGGTGACCCACCCTGGGGAACCGCCGTTACGCAAGAGCAATAATAAATCGTAATTATTTTTGGAAAGAGCATTTTTTTTCGTCTTCACCTATCCTTCCCCGACTACTCCTTACCTCCCACCGCGACTTCGTGTTGCCGGGACTGTTCCTGCACCCCTCCCCCCCACCGCGACCTCGTGTTGCCGGGACTCTGTCCTCCCACCCTCCAACCTGTTCATCCTTTCCGACGCTGACCCCACGGGATGGGATACACCCACCGCGCCGTCAAGGCCCACCGACATAAGACTCTAAAGAAGGCAACGACTACCAAACCACTCCACGTGAAGCCGCAGTAAAAAGGGAAGACAACCTTGCCTCTGTGATGTATTCACAAGCAGGCACACCTTCCCTCTGTAGCTTCCTTTATAATATCTGATAGAGATAATCTCACAAGACATGATAAGAATAGCAGAGACAATCAGAGGGAATTGGTATTCTCAAAGGACAGTAGTCTGAGACAAACTACTGCTCTCAGAGACACGCAACACACACAGTGTCGGAAAAGTTAGTTATTATTATTCTCTTCAACAATGTTACCTCATGTTTCTACCAAACAACTCCCTCTCGGAATCTGTACGCACTTCTACATAAATATCTAGGAGAATGCATCACTAAACAAGAAGGACGAAAGCAATATTAGTTCATAATAATATTTGAGAATAAAGAGAATAATTGATAAAGACAATATTTAGTATGAAAGGTGTCAATCTATAATCCAATATCTTACATCCATGTATGTTGGTTGTACGACTAACCTACCAAATTTGTTATCATAGAACATTATAGGCACCCGTATTTGCAAACTAATAAGATTAAATATTTTAATAATCATCCTCTCTCTGGTGTTCATGTATATAAATGAGACTTAAGTCTTAAATTAAAGCTTTGTTTTGAAGTAGGTACTTAGTTGTTTAAATTGTGAAAGGAAAGAATACCTAGATATTTATAAATGAAAATAATAATTATTATTATTAATCTCGCCCATTTGTGGTTATGATGAAAAATAACAGAAGAAAACCCCGTACAATTCACTTTAATCTTTTATGTTTTGAGAGGTGAAAAATATTTCTTGTTTAAGAAGAAACTCCCGCAGAATTTTTATTCCAGAAATTGGAAAAAAAACACGTTATTTTGAAATTGTCTGGCATCACAAGCACAAACAACCTTAGCTCTCACTTCCAATTCAACGACATACTTTTTCTTCCTTTGTTTTCTCCTTCTTTCTCTTTGCTCTAGAAGGCAAGGAACAATTCAAAAATTGACATTCCCTATGTTGGAATGATGATCGATGAGATTATTCTAATAAACTGTTTGTGATTGTCTTCAGAACTGATAGCAATGCCAAGGTAACGTTAACAACTCACGACTATCTGTTCGCCATTGGTATTAGTTGATGTAGACAGTTCTAGTCTTCAGGACTGATAGCAATGCCAAGGTAACGTTAACAACTCACGACTATCTGTTCGCCATTGTTATTAGTTGATGTAGACAGTTCTAGTCTTCAGGACTGATAGCAATGCCAAGGTAACGTTAACAACTCACGACTATCTGTTCGCCATTGTTATTAGTTGGTGTAGACAGTTCTAGTTTCCTGTGTGGCTTATATTAGGGAAGAAATTTGACGCAGGTTCCTAGTAGAAAACTGTTATGACTTCACTGTAATTTGTATGGGGCTAAGGAAGTTATTAGTAATTTAAAGAGTTAGACATTAACATATATAATATGTCATTAGAAGACGAACAAAGCCTAGAGCCGCCATTACATTGTCGGGAGAACAGGAAATGGAAGAGAGACAAAAGAATAACAAAAATATAACACTATATCATTCATAATTAACCTTATCATTGACTGCCGGCGCTGGCATAAAGAATAAAAGAGTACAATAAGTCCTTGATACCATTAATAGTCTTTGATTTCACTCAAATACAGTGAAACATAGACAAAGTCCGAGCATTGGGGTGTGATGACCTGACATCCAGAGCGAGTTGTTACTGGAGTGGCCAAGGGCATTGAGTTTTGACGGGGCTGCTCGGGGGGCAGACACTCCCAGAGACGCAGCGTAAGGTCTTACAGGGGTGTGAGCCAGAGCCATCTCGCTGGGAGCTCAATGAAGGGCCTCAGGAGTGGGATCCGTGGAGGGCTCCGGAACTGGAGATGCTGGTGGGGGGAGGTCAGCAACCGGATGTGGCCGGGTGTAAGCCCATCATATAGAGGGCCAGGCATAGGTGCTGGCATGGCCTGCTCGACCATATCCCACAACAACTCAACTGGAACAGCCTTAGGGTCCCGGAGGTGTATGTGAGATGCTGAAATTTGTCGAACGTCCACCAAAAACCTCTAGATATGAGACAGTTGAGACTCTATCCTGAGTTTCACCTGGAACCGCCTTGAGTTTGCGACGAGTGACAGAACGCACCCACACTAGGTCACCTGGGGAGAATTGTGTGACCTTGGAAGATTGTGAAGCAGTGAATTTTGCCTGAGCCTCCTTCACTCTTTGCTTGAGAACCATCGACAGGTGGAGAAGTGAAAGCTTGATGTGGGGCTTTCGGCCCAAAAATACTTCAGCTGGTGTCACCTTAGTTACCGTGTGAGGTGTGTTGCGATATGCCAAAATAAAGTCATCTACTTTATGCTGAAGGATTCTGGATTGCGTAGAAACATCAAACAATTGTTTCATTAGAGCTGTCTTGGTGGTCGTAATGACAATTTCCACCGAGCCATTGGATTGGGGTGGAAAACAGGAAAAGGGGAATATATAATTCCATTGTTAGACAGAAAACTAGCTAATTCAGCTGATGCAAACGATGCCATTATCAGAAATGACCTCCTCAGGCAGCCCCAGCTGCAAACATTGATCGCAAAGCTTTACAAGAGTGCTCTGCCGAGGTGCCTTCGTGCATGATGTGGACCTCAGGCCATTTAGAATTACCATCTACAGTGATGAGTAGAGTCTTACCTTCAAATTCGGCAAAATCAATATAAATTCTTTGCCATTTTATAGTAGGCTCGTGAGAAGCAGTTGAATGGAGCAAGCGGCAAACACCACACCTGCTTACCCTAGCTTCCAATTCGTTATCGAGATCTGGCCACCACACAAAACCACTTTATAGGTTCTTCATGCAACTAGAGCCAGGATGAAACTCATGGAAGAGCTCCAGGACGAACCGCTGAAGGAACGATGACTCTAGACAACCACACTAAACAATAAGATTCTGCCGACAATTCCAGGGCTCACCGATGAAAAGGGCGTAGACCTTAATCGGACACAACATCAGGCCAACCATTAAGGACGTATGTGAATACTCGACAAAATATGGGATCCTTACTGGTCTAAGCGGCTACCTGGACCTGGACCTGGACCTTGGAGTGTGTTATATTGGTCCCAGGGACACCAATGATATCTTGTAGATGTCAAACTCCACCTCAGTATGATCAGGGAGAGGGTTCCGGCTAAGAAAATCACCATGAGTAATCAGTTCAGATTTTTGAAATGTGATCTTATACTGAAAGGCTGACAACAGGATTTCCGACGTTGTAGGCGAAGAGCAATGAGAAGTCACATTTTAGCTATAGACCCAAAAATATAGGACAACGCTGCATTATCAGTGCATAGCTCAAAAGGTCGGCCAAACAGGTACTTACAAAATTTCTCAAGTCAAAAAATAATATCCGCGGCTTCACGCTCTTGCTGGGGGTTGTTTTTCAGAATTGAAAAAATACTTAAATGTGAAAGGGATAGGGCATTCTGCCCCATCGTGGAATATGTGGGATATGATAGCACCCACACCATACTGCGCAGCGTCACAGATCGTTCTGAGTGGCAAGCCAGTAGAGTAGTGAATGAGCACCTGATCGCCACTTAAATCCTGAAGACACTGATGATAAGCTCTTTGTTACTCAGATCCTCACCCTCAATACGTCTCCTTCTTGAGCAAAGCATACAATGTATTAAGCATAGTGGACATGTTGAGGCTGAACTTGACGTAAAAGTTCACAAGCCCAATGAACGAGTGAAGTTCAGATTTGGGTGAGGGCTCTTTGGATTGAAGGAGATCCTGCATGTGGCTCTGATCTGGATGCAACACTTGGGCATCCAAAAATTATTATTCGGCGTAACATCTAGCTATTCAAAATTCTATTTCGGTCATTACCATTTTTTAATAAAATGTAATTATTGAGTCTAAGTTTAAATATTTGTTCTTTTGCAGAAAAGACAATTAACTTTACTTATTTTACATTATAATAATAAGTCTGGGAAGACTCCTGCTTCGTCCTAAATTGTCCACGCCTAATCCAAGAGTATTCTCTCACTTGGCAGATGGTTGTTTATATGGAGCACACTCGTTGAACAACCGAGAAGGAAAAAGGATCACAGAGAAAAACACAGGGAGGCGGAATGCGCGCGACACTAGAAACGTCGATTATCTTCTGGCAGGGAGTAGCAAGTCCCACCTAGGTGTGGTTGAAATGAATGACAGGAGAGTAGGATCATATGATTTAGGTGTGGTTGATATGAATGACAGGAGAAGAGAATCATATGATCTAGGTGTGGTTGATATAAATGACAGGAGAATAGAAACATATGATCTAGGTGTAGTTGATATAAATGACAGGAGAATAGAATCAACATGACCTAGGTGTGGTTGATATGAATGACAGGAGAATAGAATCAATACGATCTAGGTGTGGTTGATATGGATGACAGGAGAATAGAATCAATATGATCTAGGTGTGGTTGATATGAATGACAGGAGAATAGAATCAATATGATCTAGGTGTGGTTGATATGAATGACAGGAGAATAGAATCAATATGATCTAGGTGTGGTTGATATGAATGACAGGAGAATAGAATCAATATGATCTAGGTATAGTTGATATGAATGACAGGAAAATAGAATCAATATGATCCAGGTGTGGTTGATATAAATGACAGGAGAATAGAATCAATATGATCTAGGTATGGTTGATATAAATTACAGGAGAATAGAATCAATATGATCTAGGTGTGGTTTATATGAATGACAGGAGAATAAAATCATATGATCTAGGTGTAGTTGATATGAATGACAGGAGAATAGGATCATATGATCTAGGTGTGGTTGATATGAATGACAGGAGAATAAAATCATATGATCTAGGTGTGGTTGATTTGAATGACAGGAGAATAGAATCAATATGATCTAGGTGTGGTTGATATGAATGACAGGAGAATAGAATATGATCTAGGTATGGTTGATTTGAATGACAGGAGAATAGAATCAATATGATCTAGGTATGGTTGATTTGAATGACAGGAGAATAGTTATCGATACATCCGATCTTTTAAGTCAAGATAGTAGTTGTGCTAGGATAAATGTTAGAAGTGAGTTTCTCGACCGCTGGTTTGATCCTCCGTTCTCGTGTCCTTAGAGATTATATCAGTCGTATAAAGATATGGCTCAGCTGATTGCTATCGTACCAAAACTCAAAATGGATCAAAGGCACACAAAGCGCTCTTTCTCTAAAGCTACCGCCGTTGGTAATACTCATAAATCAACTCGACGTCAAGCGTCGCCTACTCCTCTCCTCTTCCCACAACACACACACACACAAGGAGACCCGTTTTCGCAACCTGTTGGAGAAATGCCGCTTATATTCGTCATCCGTCCATTTTTAGGTCCTGTCTACCTTTGGCAAGCGGCTCCCGGTTGAGTTCTCTGGGTTGGAACTAATATGTACGGTTTGGTGAGGTCTGTCGTGCGCTTGATGGGCTCACCGGTACGTGCTTGGTGTGGTCAGAATACCCTGGTTCGATACCAGTCGCTCCTGATGAGGACATATAGGACTAGTATTGTGGGTAAGTGACAGCTATCGTAAGGTTCTTTGTTGTGAGCATTGACTGCGAGTATTATTAGGCTCGTTTGATAGTATAACATTGCTAAGCAAAGAGTTGGTATTTAATGACCAGGTTCGCAATAAAGAACCTTCCCTTGGCTGTTACCTTCACTCCCAACGTAGATGAGTTGTACTTGTAGCCATTTGAGAGATACAATCATATCTAAGTGTATACAAGTTTTACCTTTGATTCTCCAATTTTCATAATAAAGTTATCAATGAATTATATTTGGACAACCTAATCCACTTTGTATGAAGTATTCCTGCTGATTTGGTGGCCCCAGGGTTCGATTACCGACCCTATCATCACTGTAGGATTATATTTGTTCCCATTGTTTAGGGTAAATGGCATAGTTTGTTCCCTTCAGAGAGAATCAGAGGGGAGTCAAATTCCGACACTTACAGTCTCCCTCCGCGTAGTTCCATTAGATACCTCACGGAGCGCTGTCAGACGGCCCCAAATACTCAAAATGTGGTTTGTTATTTCAAAAACGAGTCTACGGCAAAACGAAGGAGAACGGTACCAATATTAACAAGCTGATATTTAAAGTTATTTAAAATTAAAAAACATGTTTTCAGAGGATATGTGAGTTCATTTCAACAATGTTTCATCTCGCAATTTGCAACATTAAAAAACTTAATATAGTCGTCCAAAACAGTAATTTTGTAGTTACGATCAATAAAGGAAATTATAAACTATTTGACTTTTTGTAACAAGCGTTCAAGGTATCTTCTGCGACCAAGGTTTTTATTATTTTAAAGTTTCCCTTAAATAATGAACATAGTTTATTAAACTTCCCTTGGTGTGCAACATGCCTCTACTACAAATATCGCACTTTAGAAATAAAATGGCCTAAACAAACAAGTATTCTTGTATACAATAGTTTCAACAGGCACACTCCAGTCATTGTAATACACATGTCACGTGTTCTTACCGCCAAGAACGTTTAAAACAGATATGTCCAATTTTGTAATCAGATATTCAAACTAATTTCGCTTGTATTATATTATATAATTTCAATTAACCTAACCTAATGTCACTTGAATTAACTTAAATTAAACTATTAACTGCTTTGGTTGCCACATGGTCTAACGCGCTACTCTCTAAGTAGACTAGACTGCCGATAACGGGGAAATCGAGGTTCGAATCTCGGTCAGATGTACCGAGTTGTTGTTTTTTAAAACTCCCTACACGCAAATGCGGGTAAACTTCCTATGAATATAGCCCTACTCATACCTAAAGCCAATAGACAATAGCGTAATTAGTATGTAATAGTATAACCCGAACTTTACCTGACTAACCAAACCTAAATTAACCAAACCATTTGTTGCATTATGTGTATGACGCACCCAACTCCGGTCAGGCTCGGATTAAGGAATGTGCCAAATGTGCCCTCCCCCTCCCCGAGGTTAGGGGCCCCATCCGCCCCAAAAATAAATCACTTTGACTTTTCATATTTATTTGGTGATATTATTATATTTCAATGTGTGTCCCAAACTAAAGTAGAAACTGCCTAATCAATGTGTGGTTTTACTGTCGCGTTCAATCGCTTACAACGCCAGCAACGCCAGTGGAGAATATTGGCTTCTGGTCTGTAAGGGAAATAAACAACTCCTCTGGTTCTGTTCTCGAAACTTGGTACACTATTTGGTAGACAGCTATGATGGCGGACAGTCTGCTTTCATTGTTATAGCTAGTGATTCTCATCAAAAGAATGAAGCTGAATCATTAGCAAACACATGATTCAACTATAAATGGTTTTCATGACTCTATTCTGGAACTTTATCCAAAAAAGATTTAATGCGACCAGTCTGTCACTTCAAAAAGTGGAAATGAACCTTTGATCTACCGTAACACTATTGGAATATCTTCAAAAATTGGTTTCTGATTTGAGAGAGGCATAACGTTAAACGAATATGACGAGAAAGCTACTGCAATGGCTTTAGTGAGATTATAGCAGACCGAGCTAACTGAAGACAGTGACAGAGACGTGTCACCAGCAATGAGTCTGCTGGTCCAGTTGCAGCAGTGCACAGTTCGGGCAGCGAGAACTTTCCAATCAACACATACAGCATCACTATCGAACTTGCTGTCTACGATCATCATAATCTCCAGTCATATTTTCTAGATGAATCTAAGCAAATACTCACAAGGACAGCTCAGTTATTGGTTAGATAAAGATGGAGTCACGTGGCTCGGAGTCAACATTTCCTAACATTCACACTGTGATGTGTATTTATTTCACATTGTCTGTCACGACAGGATTGGACCTGTTATGAGATCTTGCGTGAAGCACTCGCGTTTGAATGTCAATCGAGACTAATCTTCGTAAACTGGATTTTGATGGCGTATTAACCAAATTTGCAGAAAAGGAGTCACGAAAAAAAAAAGTTTTCAATAATAAAATACTTTTTACTGTACTAATACTATTACTATTTTACCTGCACACGACGAACTACATGAAGTGCAATTACACTGAAATAATAGTATAATCCATAATAATACAAGGTCCAGTATTATAGTAGTAGTATAGTAGTTAAATCCACTCAGTATATAAGAGGCTGTATAGTTTAATAATTACTATAGTATTACAAATTAATATGTTAGTAACATAACTCACGGCACTCACCATGATTGAAAAAATAGGTTTGTCCCTAAATATAGTGATCCATGTATGATATATATGTAAGATTCATAATCATTGATGGGGGCCCAAGTTCTACTTGGCATAGGGCCCCCAAAAGTGTTGATCTGGGCCTGACTAATGGTATTCGAACAATAGTTGTAAGTAGTGTAAACAAACTGGCCATAGTGATCTAATAACGATTACCGGGATGAACGTGTAATGTAATTGTTAAAACGGCTCGCCAAGCAACAACCAAGGAAAGTCCTATAATTTAATATTTATACGTGTATAGAGAAATTATATTTCATTCTAAACAATAGTCATAGACAATGTTAAATATTTGATTGTTGTAATGTCGGCCTGTCCCCGTGCGACGAACAATGGCGTCATTGTTGTGTTGGGCTGGTAGCTACGTGATATTGTAAGTGTGTGCAGAGAAGCAGGCCCTCCGAGTCCTCAATACATCAATATCTTGTTGTTTGAAAGGTAACAATGCAATATATTACTAAAGAGTGATCTATTCACCTGTACCTAAGGTTTGTAAAAGTGCAGTAAATGTTGATTATTCACCTGTTAGCCAGCCCTTGTTGAACCTGCGACTGCCCGTGGAGCACTAACACACACACAAACACACACACTCACACACTGGTGGCGGATACTTGCACAAAGCTGGGACGCGATCCAACAATTACAAATATATCCCGCGCTATAATCAGGGACACATTCTACACACTCTAAAAACTGCGGTCTCTTTTCACAAACAAAACAAGACACGTCCAAGGACAGGACTTTTATTAGCAGCTCATTTCAGGGGTGAAACAACACAATATAAAGACAGGCAAGAATAATTAGTTCTACCAGAGTCGTCAGACGTTGTAGTTTGTTTCATCTTTGTATCGGGGGGTGGAGGAGAAGAATCTATGTCATCCTAGTGGGGGGTGGGGGGTGGAGGAGAAGAATCTATGTCATCCTAGTGGGGGGTGGGGGGTGGACTTGGGGGGTCAATCGAACAACATTTGAGCTTTCGTTCCACTACCGACCAGGGTAGGCGTTGTTGTTCTCGATTTAGTAGAGTGACGTCATGTATTTTATTGTTATCGCCGGGAACAAAGGTACACATTACACCGTTCTGCTTGTTCATTAACAACCCACCTGGTTGCGCCAATAGCAACATATTAATTATTATTTCTGCCCCACTAAATATATTTATGACACCCTCCTCCCCCAAACATGAGGTATGTCCCTCCCTTAGAACATAATGTCCAGCCCCCTAGAACATAATGTCCAGCCCCTAGAACATAATGTCTGGCCCCCTAGAACATAATGTCCAGCCCCCTAGAACATAATGTCCAGCCCCTTAGAACATAATGTCCAGCCCCCTAGAACATAATGTCCAACCCCCTAGAACATAATGTCTGCCCCCTAGAACATAATGTCCGGCCCCCTAGAACATAATGTCTGCCCCCTAGAACATAATGTCTTGCTCCTTTGAAGCCAAAGTCTTGGAGAGTGGTGGTTTTGTACCAGACGAGCTCACAGATATTATTCCAGATGAATTTACAGTAACTAAAGGTGTCCTTAGACAATGTGGCAGAAGTTGGACGAGATCTTATAATACTTTCTAGCAACAGTGAGTTTACAGTAATATCATACAATTCGGAGCTCCTATGAAAATCAAGGCAATTAAAACGAATAAATCAGTAGTAAAGAAAGTTAAAATTACTCTTAAAAACAAAACTATACCTATGGACGCGTGTTTGTCCTTTATTTTGAGGTGTGGATGGCATCCAGGAGCAGACCTGACATAGATGTCAAATACAATTTTAGTAACCACGAGTTCTCAGCTCTGACGAAGTCGTTATTAGCTGCTGATGGGAGACGTACAGATAAGTAAAAACTAATGAATGACCTTGAATCAATTTAAACAATTCCTCGCCAAGAAAATTATTAAGATGCTACAGCACTCACAGATTTGGAATAAATTTAAGAGCTACAGGAATAAGCTGCGATAGTAGTTGGCATGGCACTTCTTCACACTTACAATAAACATGCCATGTGACCTCGGTGTAAGCTTCAGCAAATGGGTTAGTGAAAAAATTCAGCAATCCAATACAAATTCTGACCAAAAATAACAAATTAAAGTACACCAATATATAAATTACTGGTTCATGATAAGACAAGGGATAAACTGACAGAGTTACTTTGCGACAAGATTGTTCAATGTATTGTGACCAATAGGAGAATGATCAATTTACAAAGCACTAAGGCACTCTCTGGATTACACGACTTTCAGGAGCATATGTGAGGGGATAATTGACAACAATGGAAAAGTAAAATCAATATAGTTATAAACCTCTCCATCAAGTATACTGAGTTGAGGGGGCAGCTTTTCTTTCTTTGAACAAACAATTATTTCTCAGACTGACCGGCCAGCCAGCTAGTCTCACTCTTTATTCTGCCAATCGTTTGTTTACCGGTCTGTCCGGCCCCAATCGGGGAAAGAGAAGCAGCATTTCCCTAGGCGAGTAGTAGAGCATGAGTCTACTATCGTGATTGGTGAATAATCGCACGTTTAATACTGTAAAAACTAATATATTTTTAGGTTGTTTTAGCGGTGTTTATTGTTTCTAGATATAATTATGGTCACTATTACAAAATAATGTTCTTCTGAGCAATTTACAGCACGTTTAGTTTTATTTTACAGAATATTGCCGCTTATTTCATCCTCCATGGGAAGGGGTTTGTTTCTTGGTGTTCAGTAGTAGAATGACGAGTGAGTCAATAAGCATAGCAGTGGAAGAAGAGGGCTGATGTGTCAAAATGCAAAAGTTATATTTTGAAGCATAGTTTTTGATCCTGGTTTTTTGACCCACTTCATAGACAGGCAAGCTATAAAAAACTTTGACGTTTCAATACACAATTTTATGAAAGTTTATATTAATTATCGGTGTGTTGGGTTGGCGGAAAATGATATAAGTGACCTTACTATATACTAATAATAATGGCGTGTAGAATAAATCCAGATCCAAAGCTTTTTATTATAAAGCAGGTAAAAGGTCATACTCATTTTCAAGCCACAACTCAAGAGAAAACTTCAGCAATCGTAAATTGACTATTATTATTATTCTATTTATTTGAGTTAAAACTACAATTATTCTTTAAATATATATATGATTTAATGATTGAGTAATATTTCTAAGGTGACCTGGCGGTCTAGGGGTAAGGTGTCAGACTTCTATGCTGGCGGCCGGGGTTCAATCCTTGGTCCCGGCAAAGATTTATCTGATTACCAAACCCTTCCTTCACCTCTGACAAGACAACTTGTGAATGTGAGGCATGCCAGGCCACCACCGTGGTTTGGATTCCACGTTAAACTGTAGGTCCTTCATTTCATCTCACAATCACCCTACCATTACACATTAGCGTAAGTGCGTATAACCCGAACGGGTAGTAAGACGCGGTGATAATAATAATAATAATAATAATAATAATAATAATATTTCTAAGATCACCAATTATTTTGTTTTATTCCATGCATAGTTTGGGTCACCTCCTTTCCCCATAATTCCCCATAATAGTTTTAACTACATAAAAGAATTATGAGCTTCAAATTAAACTAGCGTCAATCAGACCCCCCCTTTATTGTAGCCTCATTGTTTCCCTTTGTCCAGATTATACCACACGCCACTGCTCTCAGTGAAACTGTCAGGTTTGGCTTGGAAGTGTTTGTTTGTCAGCAGTATATCACCAAAACAACACTGACTAGGATCTGCAAGATGATAGTTCACACAGAAACAATGTCAAGATGAGAACCTCAGTCCAACCAAATCAGTCCAGTGGAATCAGGACCTCATCTACCGTCCTAATAACCCACCACCTACAGATGTACCGTGCCCTGTTCTCCAGACCTTGTATTGTAACTTTGTCGCAGTGCATGCTCTCCTCCGTCAGTATAATGGACTAAGTTGTATCAAGATGTGTGGGTATGAAGGTGATCCTGAGCGATGTCATAATATGGGATTATTCATATCCGGTATCCCTAGCAACAGTTCCATACATAAACATTGTTAACTGTTAAGAGATGAGTGAGTGAGATTACTATTCACAGAACAACTTTTAATTTTTGATACCACTATTCTCATCTGTAAAATATTTTGAGAAAATAGTATATCCTACATAAAAGTACGAATTTACCTCTTTTGTTTGGTAGAAATGAATGATAAACTTGAGACCACGGCTGTACAGTGCACTGGACAGCCGGATACCTGTTCTAAATCCTTTTATTTTGGTATTCGTGCCTCAGCAAATGTTTCAAAAGAATCCGCGAGAGAACTGAATTTTGTTTAAATATTCTGGTTGTAATGGGGCTCTTATTATAAACGTTGGTTAAGTTGACTATTGTACTTCCCAGAATGTAGGACGGGGTCTATTACCACTTTCACGGATCGTTAAAATACCAAAATAATATTATACCCCGTGGACTTACTCCACCAGTTTATTTGTATATTTAATTGAAACATTTAAAAGCCCAAAAGTGTGAGTTTTGTTTTAAGAAAGGTATAAAACAAAATATAGCATGGCCACTATTTTAAACTTAGTTTATTAATCAGCATATAATATGTAAAATAATGTTTTGCCTCACATTGTTTATTTTTAGACCGTATGTATGACTACGGCTCTATAGTCACAAGTGTGAGTGTGTGTGTACGGGCAAACATGTGATTGTTACATACATTATGTGACTACACATTGTTCCTGTAAGCACCATGTCTAGACGCTGTTGCTAGTGAAAACATATGAGGTACCGATGTAGCAACATTTTGAAACTCTTTCACGATACAGTTGAACAGACCATGCCAAAATAATAATCAAATATGGTTTTTATTCACATCAATCCTTTAATAAGGGATTAGGCTTATTGAAAACAATTCATGTAACTAAATTAACTGAAATTCAACATGTATATTCGTCTTATATAAAATCGAAAGTTATAGGGCAAACGTGCGTTGATGTGATTAACACCTTATAATGTTAAAAGTATCTAATCTTTGACAAAAATAAATCCCAGAAAAAATCATTATAGAGTGGAAATCACGTAAAAGTAGCCCATAATTCCTCGCTACGATTAACCCACAGCCAATCAACACGCGACAAGCCACCTGCACCCTACACTCTACAGTGTTCTTCCAACGGAACCCAACTTGTGTCTCGTGTTCGAATGTGTATTTGTACTGTAAGTGTCACTCAGGCTGTTTTTTCTGCGTCATGCTTTATTCTGTACTGGAAATAATTGCCATTGTTGAGGTATCTGTGTGCAGGGGTTCTCTTATTGATATACGATGATTGTTTGCGGAATATTTAGACAAGCATACCTTGTTGACAACTGATTTGTGTATGACGTAATCAGTAAGTCGATAAACCTCTGTGAACCTGTTTCAAAGAGTAGAGAGTGTCCTTTTTCCAATTAGAAGGTCTGGTAGAAAGCATGCATAGTTAAAATGTGAAGCCATCTGTTTTATCTTCAAGAATGAGCATTGTACAGTATTAGAGTAAGAATTAACCTTTTCCCGTTATGGACCTGAGAGTTGAGCGTGGGCTAACCACCCTAGAATATTGGGAGGGAGCTCTCTAAAATATAAAGTTAAGTCTATTAGTGTTTAGAAAGTATACGTAATACACTTGCATCAGCATTTGCTTGAATCTATTAGTATTAGAGATTACACCAAGGGAATTCAGTGCTACGAGTTGGAGCTGTTTAGCGTCAGGACATGCCAGGGAGAGGAGGGTAGCAGTGTAGTAGTGAGAGAAAGGTATTTTTTAGATTCCATCTTTTGTTCCTACGCCTTATGACTTATACATTAATTATATAATATGAGTAGTCTTAAATCAATAGTCCTCTAAGATGAGAGGTGAAGAATATCTATTGATACAAAGTATACGTTGGAGTAAGTCTTAAAGTGTTTTATACTTTAAGCAAAAGTTGATTAAATTTATATAGTTGACGTTGGTTCATATTTCTCCAAAATGGCTGATAAATACAATTATTGTTTATAATATATTTATTTATATACTTGATCATAATCAAACTTTTAAATCACAACCATAATAAGTTAGGATTTATCGTTAAAAGGTTGAATATGAGCAAGCCATCTGCAGAATAATTTTAAATGTTTATACTTGGTGTCAGTCCTAAAAGCTAGAAATGTGTATAGGTTTATAGAAGATCAAAGGGTGTTCTTTGAAGCTGAAATTATTATGAAGATTGTGAGGTTTTTGATTTGAGTAGTTGACATCGCTGCTATTACGGTAACACTCTTGGGTTTATGACCTCACCGAGGTTCTAAGCGCGTTTTATAACGTCATTATTGAAGTCGTCATGTTTATTACGATTTATAGCTTAATATTCGGCGCGGACAGTATCCTTTCCCGGCTGACATGATATCTTCACCCAGGAAGAAGGGATGAGGTATGGGAGTTGAACCTTGTAAGTATAATGAGGTAGGATGGTGTATGATATGGTAACTCACTGTTATGGACTCTGAGTGTGATCTGTAGAAAGGAGTGATGGAGGGGTGGGTGGGAAAGGATGGGATTGGAGAGGGGAATTTTCATTTATGGTTTTGGTGGTGGTGTTGAATTGGCTGAGAGCTGTAGGTTAAGATGTAATTGGTGGTTGGAGTGTACCAGCCTTTGCCTAGAATGGGAATGGAATTTTTTTTAACATCTTGGACAGTGAGTTAAGAGGTAGAATGGAGTGGAGGAGTGGAGTATGAGTAATTTAACGTTGTGGGTTTGGACGTTGGTTGAAAAACTGATAAGAGGTGAAAAGCACTACTATTTGTAGTGAAATTAACTTTATGGGTTCTGGTGTTAAGATAGCTCGCAATGATGATAAGCTCTTAGTTTTTATTATTTGTATAAAGGTAATGTCCTCGTTCCACTAAATGTTTAGGGATGTAATTACCAACCGTTGTCTGGAGATTTTCCCTTTTGTGTTATACAAATCCAGTTTTTCTTTTAAATGCCATTAAAATGGTTTCCCCACATTCTCTGAAGATAGAAAGAGATAAGGTGTACAATGGCGAGCTAATGGTGACGAGGCCTGGCTGGTCGAGTGATGAGGGTTGACATCTGAGGGAAGTCTGATTGAAGCAAGGAGGAGAAGGGGCAGAATGGCGAGGGTTGACATCTGAGGGAAGTCTGATTGAAGCAAGGAGGAGAAGGGGCAGAATGGCGAGGGTTGACATCTGAGGGAAGTCTGATTGAAGCAAGGAGGAGAAGGGGCAGAGTGGCGAGGGTTGACATCTGAGGGAAGTCTGATTGAAGCAAGGAGGAGAAGGGGCAGAGTGGCGAGGGTTGACATCTGAGGGAAGTCTGATTGAAGCAAGGAGGAGAAGGGGCAGAGTGGCGAGGGTTGACATCTGAGGGAAGTCTGATTGAAGCAAGGAGGAGAAGGGGCAGAGTGGCGAGGGTTGACATCTGAGGGAAGTCTGATTGAAGCAAGGAGGAGAAGGGGCAGAGTGGCGAGGGTTGACATCTGAGGGAAGTCTGATTGAAGCAAGGAGGAGAAGGGGCAGAGTGGCGAGGGTTGACATCTGAGGGAAGTCTGATTGAAGCAAGGAGGAGAAGGGGCAGAGTGGCGAGGGTTGACATCTGAGGGAAGTCTGATTGAAGCAAGGAGGAGAAGGGGCAGAGTGGCGAGGGTTGACATCTGAGGGAAGTCTGATTGAAGCAAGGAGGAGAAGGGGCAGAGTGGCGAGGGTTGACATCTGAGGGAAGTCTGATTGAAGCAAGGAGGAGAAGGGGCAGAGTGGCGAGGGTTGACATCTGAGGGAAGTCTGATTGAAGCAAGGAGGAGAAGGGGCAGAGTGGCGAGGGTTGACATCTGAGGGAAGTCTGATTGAAGCAAGGAGGAGAAGGGGCAGAGTGGCGAGGGTTGACATCTGAGGGAAGTCTGATTGAAGCAAGGAGGAGAAGGGGCAGAGTGGCGAGGGTTGACATCTGAGGGAAGTCTGATTGAAGCAAGGAGGAGAAGGGGCAGAGTGGCGAGGGTTGACATCTGAGGGAAGTCTGATTGAAGCAAGGAGGAGAAGGGGCAGAGTGGCGAGGGTTGACATCTGAGGGAAGTCTGATTGAAGCAAGGAGGAGAAGGGGCAGAGTGGCGAGGGTTGACATCTGAGGGAAGTCTGATTGAAGCAAGGAGGAGAAGGGGCAGAGTGGCGAGGGTTGACATCTGAGGGAAGTCTGATTGAAGCAAGGAGGAGAAGGGGCAGAATGGCGAGGGTTGACATCTGAGGGAAGTCTGATTGAAGCAAGGAGGAGAAGGGGCAGTATGGCGAGGGTTGACATCTGAGGGAAGTCTGATTGAAGCAAGGAGGAGAAGGGGCAGTATGGCGAGGGTTGACATCTGAAGGAGCAGAAGAATGAGTGATAGGATTATTGACATCTTACATGCTTTGGTAGCATCGATTGGTCATAAAGATAATCAGACTAGAAAGATTATCTTTGCGGCTTCTTTGTCGACATCGTTTGGTTATGGTATTACCTTTTTCTAATGAAAATCACCATTAAAATCGTCTAGTTGTGGCGGGGAAAAAAGAATATGATAAAAGTGTTGTAGGGGAGGAGAGAGAGTGGAGGGAAAGATGCAACCCGCATTATGTTTCTTACACATAAGATCTTCTTGTGTCCTGGTATGCCCATGTCGCTAAATAAGAGCTCTCCCTTATGCATTGCTGGTTGACTTAAAAGTATTTTATTTGTTCTGGTATGCCTATTTATTACATACCCGTCTGCTTGATTTTGAGAGAACATAGTTAACTGTTTATTTCATGGTCCTTGTGTTAAAACACTGTTATTGTTTGAAACTAGTGAGGTAGTATATCACGCTTTGGTGAATAAACATTTACATAAAGGAGATACAATTCAGTTTCACAGGTAATAGTGTGCACATACGAGTAAAATCAACGATATATTAAAATAGGTAGTTAACAACCACATTGTTTACATTCTACTACAATATATCTAATGTTGGCTATTAGCCTGAATGTTGGTTATAGAATAAGATAAATAATATATTATAATATTATAGTAAAAACATGATATCTATAATGAAATAAGGTAGCTAACAACTTAATTACATGTGTGGGAAAGACAAACTTGGTGTATTAATCTTACGTTCAAACGATCATCGAGGTTATAGGCCTGTAGGAAGTCTTGTCACATAGGCCTATGCAGCAGAAACATGGACATTGGATGTAAGAGAGACTGGGAAAGTGGAGGACATGGGTATGAAGTTTGTGAGCAGCTTGTTAGCTGTTTCAAGGAGAGGAGCCGATAACACAAAGAGTGCTAGTAAAACGAGAATAATGAAAGCAATCATAGGAGAAAGAATGGTGGAAGGATAGAGGAAGATGGAAGCATACATTACTCCTGTCAGTTGCCTTGTTTAGAGGAAAGTATGCACTACTCCTGTCAGTTGCCTTGTTTAGAGGAAAGTATGCACTACTCCTGTCAGTTGCCTTGTTTAGAGGAAAGTATGCACTACTCCTCTTGAGGAGGGAAATATATAAGTTTCAGTCCTAAGTTGGATGGATGGGATGAGGCATATTTTGTGAGAAATTTACCGTAATCTGTCTCAGTATCACATTATTAACAAACAAAGTGTTGAGGTCAGAGTGAGGTTATGTGTACTATTCATTAGTTTATTTAAGTTTTAAGTGTCTTACTTTTTCCTCCTCTTTCTTCTTCCTCGAGCATCCTGAGTACAGCAGAGTTGGCCAGGTTACTGGGAGCAGACAGTTGGTGGAAGTCGATCCTGCACAGAAAATAACAATACTAGGTTGAAGGGAGGGGGAAATTCGGTGTTTTACTCTATCATATAGAACAAGTATTCTGCATCAATGTTATCATGGATCTTGTTGTTTTTGTGTTTGTTCATGTGGATGCAGCCGAAATGGATTCTGTCTAAACTTGATATTAAACCCATTTATTACCATCGCCTCATTATTGGGGCGGTGACCTTTTTATTTTTTCTATCTATCTATTTGGTTGTTCAGGAAATTTCTCACTTTGAATTACTAGGTTGGCGATAGTTCAAACTGTTGGTAGCAGTTATTTCACCATATCAAAATTATTTTTAAAAAAATATTGAAGTTTAGAAACAGCTTATTGAGGACACCATGTCAACAAAGAAAACGTAAGTTTATTGTCACTGTATTTTTTACTATTATAGTTATTTATTGTTTTTTTATCGATTTATTATTAGTTGATTGATTGTGCATAATAATATCACCATTAAATAAAATGTTACTCTGTAAATAGTAACAAATACATTGATGCCCCAAAATAGGGGCGGTGGGAATGAATGAGTAGTTGGTTACTAAGTTTTATCTTTTTATTTTTTGGGTTTCAGGCTAACTTTAGATGAAATAATTTCAATTTTGGATGATGATGATGATGAGAACATATTAGAGGCAAAGGTCTTCATGGGTACTCCTGAAAACTCCTTACTTACTGACGAAGACAATGAAGATGAAGATTTTATCAACCCAGACATCAATCATCTCAGTGGTAATCAACTTGGTGCTACAGCAGAGTTGCACGCCAAGCACCTTCAAGAGACAGGTATTGTTAGTACAATTATGGGTGAAGAAGATATTCCAGAAGAATATCTAGAAAATGTTAACACACCAGATAATGAAAATAAGTCTAATAGAATAAAAACTATAACTCCTTGCCGAAAGTGGCAAGATATGGACTTTCCTTTAGCATCAGAACCCACTTGGGAACAGCCTGAATGGCTTCAGAATAATTATAGTCCTGTAGAGAATTTTGAAATGTTTTTTGACAATGAAGTACTAGAACTCGTAGTTAATTGTTCAAACAACTATGCTTTTCAGAAAGGTAATATAAAATTCAAGGTAACTATCGATGAAATCAAAGTGTTTTTAGGAATCCTCTTGTTGACTGGATATTGCAGTGTACTGAGGTATCGGATGTATCGGGAAACTTCAAGTGATACTCATAATGAAGCAGTCTCAAGAGCAATGTCAAGAAATACTTTGGAAGACATTTTGAAATATTTACATATAAGTGATAATTTAACACTAGATGAGAATGACCAATTTGGTAAAGTTCGTCTGCTCTGGTTGTTACTAAATAAGAGGTGGTTACATGCTTTCCCTAAAGACGCAAATTTATCAATGGATGAAGCAATGGTGCCATATTACGGTCGTCATGGTGCTATACAACACATCCATGGTAAACCAATTCGTTTTGGCTACAAAGTGTGGTGTCTTTGTAGTCGCCTTGGCTATTTAGTTCCAGGGGAGCCCTATCAAGGTGCATCTACAGGTAATACACATCCCGAGCTAGGAGTTATTGACTTAGTTGACAAACTTCCACGTGGACAGTACAGCATATATAGAGATAATTTCCACTACTGCACTGGCAATATTCGTTCGAATAGAATTGAGAAGGCATCCTTGGAAGAAGCATCTACTCTGAAGAAAAGTGTAAGAGGTTCTTACTCCCAGCTGACAGATACAGATGGTGGAATAACTTTGATAAGATACCATGACAACAAAATTGTAACGGTTGCTTCTACTCTTCGAGGGGCTAAACCAATTGGTAAAGCAAGGAGATGGAGCCACAAAGAAAAGGAAAGAATTCAAATGGACCAGCCTGCCTGTATTATCAACTGTAATTGTTATATGGGAGGAGTAGACAGACTCGACCAAAACATCTCGACTTACCGAGTAGTACGCATGAAGAAGTGATCATGTTTCCTCTCAATGCCTCTGTGAACAACGCATGGCATCCAAAGGAAAGGAAGATAAACTAGATCTTCATCGTACAAACCTATCTAAGTACAGCATAAGAGTAGGTCCAGGACCATCACCAAAACGAGTGTGTGATAACATACGACTTGATGGGCTCAATCATGTGATTGTAACGAGCGTCATAAAAATACAACAATGAAATGCAAGAAATTCAATGTTGGATGTCATGTACATTTCATTCTCGCTGAAAGACTGCTAGTTTAGCATAATATTGTAATTTTACTACTCAATATGTCCAAAAATAAATTGTAATAGTAAATAATCATTTTTTAGTAGTGTTTTAATCACTAATTTTAACGAATTTAAGTTTTTACAACTATTTTATACACCTATAAGATTTATTAATAACCTCTAACCTCTCTATCCCACCGCCCCATTAATGAGACATGTCATTATTTCAAAATGGCGCCATAAAAATATTTGAAGTTATATTATTGTTATTATATCCTATTATAACCATACAAATGAATATTAAGACATTTACTCAGAAAAAAATAGTTCTGGGAATAAATGGGTTAACTTATATGGTCATACCTTGGTGTTCTAAGGTCATACCTAGGTGTTATATGGTCATACCTTGGTGTTCTAAGGTCATACCTAGGTGTTATATGGTCATACCTTGATGTTATATGGTCATACCTAGGTGTTATATGGTCATACCTTGGTGTTCTAAGGTCATACCTAGGTGTTATATGGTCATACCTAGGTGTTATATGGTCATACCTTGATGTTAAATGGTCATACCTTGGTGTTCTAAGGTCATACCTTGGTGTTCTAAGGTCATACCTAGGTGTTATATGGTCATACCTTGATGTTTTCTTTTATTTTAAACAATCTTTCAAATTAAGGGTAGGCTAGTTCACAAATGTGTATTTTTAAAGCCAATAATTTTCAATCTAAAGGTAAATATATAAATATATTTTAACTTTTCGAACAAAGGTAAAGTATTGCGACAGTAAAAAAATCCAACCCGAGATGTTGATGGATGTCGACGTTCCATGGCCCACCGGACCCTATAAAAGGGTTTTTGCAATGCCATCTGTCTGTGTTTTTGTTTAACCCTAAATGTAATAAAGAGTAAACTTAATAAAGGGCGAAGGAAAAGAGATAAAATCTATTTTTTCAAAATCGGCTCTAGTGATTTTGATTAAAACTCGTATTGATTAAGATTATTTAAAAAATGGCTCTCTTCATTTTCCTATGAAAATGACTTTTTTGGTACTTTACAAAAGCGGAAATTTCCATATCTCCGCAGTTATTTGAGATACTAAATAACGTAGCATTGCAAACATGGTAGCACTATTAAAACTAAAATAAAATATTTGAAATACATCCTTATAAAACCAATAATTTCTGAGATATTGGCAAATATATTAATACAATTTTGTGAGTTTTAATTGTACAAAGATATTACACTACTTCAACGCAATAACTATATAATGCCATTGAGTAAGTAGATAAGAATTCTCTCAAAAAGTTATGTTCTTTTTTCTTTGCCCTTTTAGGAGAAATGTTTGTACAACAATGATCTATCTCTATCATTTTAGACTCAATAGTCAATATTTACATTTTTTATTGGTCTAAATTTATAAATGAGGAATTTAATAAAAATACGATAACCATAAGATGTGCAAACCCTAATAAATGGTCGAAAATTTTAACCGGAAATTGAAATTTTAATACATATTATTGACCCTTGTGGACCCAATATAGATTTTTTTTTGTTCAAATATACTAGTGAGGACTTAACTTCTTTAAAATTAAAATAATAAAATTTAAATCTGAGATTCATAAAAGTTCAAATTAAGTATAACGCAATGTTTTCTCGTGTTTGCTAGTCTATATTATTTTGTTTCACATAATATATTATGAGCTTTGAGTAAATATTTCCATTTTTAAACACTATAGTGATAAAGTCCGAGCGGAGTTCCATACCATTTGTTTTTAGCATGCCCAGGCATCGTCCATTGGGCCGTTAGCAAAGTATTATTATTATTATTATTATTATTATTATTATTATTATTAGCACTGCGTCTTACTACCCGTTCGGGTTATACGCACTTACACTAA
>CABFVX010006814.1:2427-36448 GCA_902151425.1 Timema shepardi
AAAAAAAAAAGGTGGCCGAGTCAATGACCCAAGAAATTCGAAAAAAAATATATTTGGTTGCAAACTACGGGAATTTGAAAACAAGAAATGACCATACTTTACTAGGTATTTTTTTTACTATACAAAAATATTTTTTTAAACACATTAAATAATTTACTATATACATTTAAAGTATTAATTGAATTGTATACAAAACCATTTAATAAGTTTTACACATAATTCAACCAGGACTATTTTGGGTTTAATATAATGGTCAAAACTATATATATACACACATACAAATAAAACATCTGGTACAATGTGTTATTTCTACATACCACATAATTTACAAACTACAAATGGTAAAATAATTATTTGCATTCAATAGTTAAAACAGGTCTTAAGGTGGCTGCCTCTGTCAGTGAGAAAGTATAAGTCACTGTCAGGCCACATAGCTTAAAATACAATGGCTTTTGTCAATTTCTAGAACCAGTTCTCTACTCTGTATAAGCTTATACTACCTTTCACCCTCCCCTACAACTAACCTTTGACATGTCAATAAGAAAGAGGGGAATGAAAACTATGCAAATATTATAAAAATGTCGAACTAATGTCAAATATTCAAACTTTTTTTTATCAATAAAACAAAACCTAATGGGTTGTTAAGAAAAAAGAGCCCTGTTGGAATATTAAAATTTTATTTTTGTGTGAATCATACTTTGAAATAACACATCGTAGACTTATATATTGTGTTTTAGCTGAAGAACTGCACAGCAATTTCTCGATTACCGAGGTGGTACCCTTAACAGAACTTAGGATAAATAGATTTAAGAAAACCAAATACTAAATGGGAAAAAATTAATTTGTTGTTTATTATTTTTCAACAGCATCATTGGTCAAAAGAGCTGTATAAAATATTTCCGATCGTTAAAAGCATAGCTGGATTGTTTTTTAGGCTATTTAGCACTTTTAAGTTTAATCGCTATGTTATAATTTTCAGTTTGTTGGATTTAATTAAGTCCTTGAACTATTAAAAGTAACCTCAGACCAACCAAAACTTTTTTCAAATCTTTGGTAACATATGTGAAAAAATCTCTATAGCTTTCCTAAACTTAGGCCTAGTTAGCTAGGCCTATTGGGAAAAATATATATTGTTTTCCTAAACTTGATATTAGGTAAGTTAATGAGAAATATTTCATTTTTTTTTTCAAATTTTGGGTAATTTAAGTGGGAGATAGTCTTCATAGCGTTCTAAATCTTTGTAGGTTTGAGAAAAATATTCTATAGCTTCCAAAAACTTATTAAGTTAGAGAGAAATATTTTTTATATGATTGATAAGTAATAGAGAATAATCTCCATAGAAAAAATATAAGTGACAAATCCAAACTCATAAAATAAGTTAAAATCAGGAATTCACTATGATAAAATAAAGCAAGTTAAAATGAAAAATGGCTTTATGATGAAGATACAAGCAAAAATATTTCCTTTATATTATTGAAATATTATGTTAATATAAAAATAACCTTAAAAGTTGGTTAAAGCAAGATAGGTCTATTTCAGGGTTGGTAAGCCCTATGACATTGGAAGGCTGCATGTAGCTTCAAAGATTCCGCATAAGGCAGCACACCTCATGAACAGTAATTTTTTTCAATAAATGATAGTGTGTCAATCATAAATAAATAGATTGTTAATAGAGGGTTTTTCTTCAACAATATACTTTTAAAATAGATATTGTTGAATTTAATTAATTAAAATACACAAGATTGAGGAATGTAGTTTCAAAATAATGAAGATAAATAGGGCCTAGTTGTTAAAATAAAGTGTGAAAAGGCTCCATATAGTCTTAGGGCTGCAAGTTCCTCAACAATATAACAAGTCTCAACAATGACATAATTATTACTAATTGGCAGCGCTGTTGTATTAGATTAGTGAACAAATTTATTTGATTGATACAATATTAGTTTTAAATGTATCATTTATAAAGGAAATACATCTTTATTTTATCTGTGATAGAAAGTACTATGTGTTTAAGTGAAATGCCATAGGTTAAGTTAGTTTCAGTAATATATAAGTATGAACTTGAATACAAAAAGCTAGCAATGATAGTTATAATAACAACCAATTAATTTAAAAGCAAAAAAAAATTAAGTTAACTTTAAAAATGACTTATTTATTTTAAAAAGCTTTGCACTTTTCAATATTTTAATTTGATTAAAAAATTTTAATGGTTCTTTTCACCTATGAATTTAACCAAAACCATTTTCATTATTTGTAGTTTACACAAAAAAAAGAAATTTCAAAGATTAATCAGATGATCTTTAGTTTATCCTAGCCATAAGCTGAATTGATAAGGTTTTACAAAGGTAATATTAACCCAGACACAGTATATAGGCATAATTACACTAAATACTTTAATTACAGCATGACAATGGCTATTAATAAACAAACAATAGACCTTGGACAATGTCAACTGGTACTGGTAGGTACTTTCATAATTAACTTTACTTTCACACAGATAAGATTATGGTTTTGGCTCACTAAAACATTATTTTGTTAAAAAATTATGTTTATAATTTTAATCAGCAACATAAATTCTATTTAAATTTGATTAAGACTATCTACCCTTTTTTTACATTGTTTGATAATTACCTAAATATTGTGTTAATAATTTTTAATGACAATTCTGAGTAATTTTAAAAGAATGATTAGATATAATGTGTTATTATTAAAGAAGTTAATTGAATCTTATCAAAGTTTGAAGAAAACTTTATAAACCTTTTGGATTGATTTTTAAAACTTTAAAACTTGTTGATTAAGTGCACATTTTAAATCTCAAAGCCCCTTTGTAAATAATGAGCATCATTTACAAGAAGAATCCCTAACGTTCTAGTTTCGCCTTGAGCCAGACTGCCGAGGACTGTGAGATTGAGGTTCAAATCTCGGTCGGGTGAACTGGGGGTGGTTTTTCCAAAATTGTTTTCCACTCTCCCTCCAGGAAAATGCAGGTTCAGTTCCTCTAAATTCAACCTTCCCAATTCTTAACACATTAGCATAATTAGCACTTAAGCATATAACCCGAACAGGTAATAAGACACAATGCTATATAAATAAAAAAATAATTTACTAGAATAATAAATACTTATCAAAGTTTAGAAAAAAAAACTGTAAATCAACAATGGATTAAGTTAAATGAAAAACTTTTTAAATTAAGAGAAAAAAATCTCATTAAATTCTAGGACCTCTTCGACCCCTATCCCCCACTCTTGATATAACCATGTGAAGAAAGTTAAACTTAATGGTTCTAATGGAGCAATATTTGATTTACTTTGATAAACAGAATGTTTTGATACAAAAACTGCAAAAATCCTGTTATTAAGTCGAATGGTACAGTTTCACATACAAAGCTGACCCATTCCCTTACAAAGTAGTTGGCGTCCTGTATTTAGTATGGTGCTGCACCTGAGGTGTTCTCAGTAAAATATTGTATCAATTTCCTAAGTATGAATCGGACCATGCATTATATGTTTATTAAAAGGTATCAGGGTCGCAGAGAACTGTGGATTGGGCCACATGCAGACCCAACCCGCAAGTTTACATGCTTGCTTTGAAGTGTAGATAAAAAGTTGATTACCCAACTTTTTTTTATTTAATAAGCATATTTAATGAATTGTGATTTCTTAGTGAAATTAAAGTATAGGTTGTTTACTCATCATCACTATGTATTATTGTGTATAAATACGTTCACAATTAAATTTGTGAAACTACTTTAAATATTTACTTTAATTGACATTTATTTACTACAAGTAAGATTTATTGATGTAATTAAACAACTTATAGAGATAAAGGATTTCAGGTTTGTCCACTTACCTTATTATTATTATTAATCCTATCTTGACTCTTTTTAAGTGTAAGAAAGAGTTGCCTTCAACAGGGTCTCAAGAAAGAGAAACTGAAAACAAATATTTCAATCAAGAAAATTTATCATTCAATTACTCTAGTTGAAAAGAAAAAAAACACATCAAATGTGATTGAAAGAATCAACCTTTCATATACTAAACAAGGAAACATCAATTTACAATGGTAAAAGAAAAAAAATCGAATGTCACTAGTTGTTAAGTTAGGACAAACATCCAAATCAGCGTAAACTTAACTAATAAGCGTTTCCCCTAGACTATCACCAAATTATCTTGTTATGGTCAAGTCGTTAGTGGAGTGTTATTTTCCATGGAAAACAATTTAAGACTATTTGGAATAAAATTGGATTGACATTTATTTAAAAAAAAGTGTAGAATAAATTAAGTTTAAATAACCCAACGAAACCTTTGAAGAAATTTAAATAAATAATCACCCATTCATTGATAATAAACACGGGGCTAATTTGCAATGAATGAAACACAACATACGTTTAGATTTGACAGATACGCCCACATGCGAAAGGACACTTTGACAGCTGTCACTTTGATGACACACGTGAACAAGTAAGCTGAGAGCACTCATAGAATGTGATTACAGCTAATTAAACAAATAAAACATTTGTAATATATCAATTTTACACACTATTTTCAGTGAAATATTAACAAGCGCATAAGGTCCAGCTATCAGTAACAACACTAGACGCCATGTTTATTGATTTTCTACTGCGCGAGTTCATTGCGCAGCTCTAAAGAAATAACACATTTTAGTAAAAGGCGGCAACAGCGTAAATTTAAACTAAAATATTAATTATACACCATTGTAATCATAATGATGTAATCCATTATAAGCTTACTTAAAATAACCATAAACGTTTTAGTATTTGAAAAACTAGCGATTCTAGAATGTTACAGAAGTTTTAAAAGACTGCAGCGCCTGCACTCTGTAGACAAAAGAATAAACTTAAACATACTAGTTGTGTATATTTCTACAAGGGAGTAGCACAGTGTCCGTTAAGTATTATTTTAGAGTTACAGATTTTACTTGGCGGATTGAAAGATTATTATTTATTTCTGCATTCCGTAATTTACTAATAGCTAAAGTATTTGTTTTGTGCTACGCGTTTTATTGTCTGTTAAGGGTGTCTTGAAATTAAACGAGCACTTTTTCTCTTTATTTAACATAGTTTTTAGATAATGCCACTATGCTCATGACATATATTTAACAAATGTGGATATCACCTTATGAAGAAAACTAAGCTCTATGTTTGTATAGAAGCAACATTTGATTTATTTTTACTAAAAAAACGTTTTGCTTTAAAAACTGCAAAAACAAATATCTCTCGCGTTCCCCGCATTCCCATCTTAATAATATAGTTTAATAAGGTATCTCACATTGACATTGATAGCCACGAGAGCAACGCACACTAAGAGGAAGGTCAGGGTTCGAGTACCAGTAGGATTAACTCATTTCCCAAATGTAGGCTACCACTATGTGTTGCCTATCCTTTTTTACACCCGAATACGGGTGCACTTCTTCTAAGGTATGTTACATGCGTTAGATGAATTTGTGTACTGTTAATTATTTAGCACCACGTCTCACCACCCATTCAGGTTGTACGCACATATACTAATTACACTAATGTGCTAAGGATGAGGAAGGTTGAATTTAAAGGTGTGTGCGCACATTTTCATGAATGGAGAATTTTTTTAAATACCTCAATACATCTAAACGGGATTCAATCCCCGATCTCTCCTCCATCGCCAATCCTAACTATTGCGAGGGTGACGCCTTAATTCATTTCACAGAAAGTTATCGAAACAATGATAATTTAATGAGCGTAGCTAGGCACTGTGTTAACTTGACAATTTAGCATTTCATCTGTCAGTATGTTTTCGGATCTTTGTTCAGGGATAACTGTCCAACGCGCTTACCATTTCTATATAATATATATAAATATTTATTTTGAGACTAACGCCTTAAACCACGCAAACAACATTTATTTTCTATGACTTGTGTACGGTTGAATATAGTATTAATCTGTTTTCTGTCTAACTTGATCATTGTTGAATATCTGTTAAGAAAATAGTCAGCATTAGATGATGAACATTTAAATGAAGGGGAAAAGTTGTCAATAAAGTTCAGGACACCCTTAAAAGATAATTCAAAAATTATTTATGTCATCATGTGAAGAAAATGACTAAACTCTGTGTTTGTATTTGAGCAATGTAATATTTATTTCGATCAAAAAATGTTATGCTATAAAAATTACAAAAAACACTTCCTGTAATTCGTGTTCCTATCATCGGCAACCTAAGCATTCTATAAGCACTCTCATACTTAGACACTAATTACGGAATAGAAAGAGAGGAGAGAAAATGAGTATTTCAACACGAGAGACCTCTTATTTACCTTCTTAAAGCATTTTCCCTCTTTCGCTGACATTTATACACACTCACTGTATCACTTACGTCTGGACAGCATTGGTTCGCATTTAATTTTTTTTTTCCACTGAACTTTTTTAAACTTCATCCTGGCAGGAAGATTACTACAAGCCATTTTAAAAATAAATCAATCAAATAGCCCGGGTTGTAAACAATCAAATAAAAAGATACATTTACAAAAAAAAAACTGTTTATGACAATGAAAGATTTCAAAAAATATTTAAGATTGTATGTTTTTTGTTTCAATGTCTCATATTTAAAACTTGCCGAATAAAACGTAATTACATTATCATGATAAATAATAATATTAGCTTGACGCTACGTCATAGGTATGTAACGTTCTTAACCTATATTATTTAACCCGCCTAGGTGGCGTAGTTGGCTAACGCGCTAGTCGTGTTGAGCTCGACTGCTGAGGATGGGGAGATCGAGGTTCGAATCTCGGTTGGGTGAACTGGGGGTAGTTTTGCCTAAATGGTTTTCCACTCTCCCTCCACGCAAATGGGGGTTTTACTTCCTATAATTCAATCTTCCCAATTCCTAATCCATTAGCGTATTTAGTTCTTAAAGCGTATAACCCGAACGGGTAATAAGAAGCGGTGCTAAATAATAATAATATATTATTTACATACAGGTACGTACCTAATATATATATATATATATATATATAGATATATATAGATATACAGGTTGAAAACACCATACATGGAATAAAGAGGAGTGAGGGCGTCTAATCCAAACGGGTAGTAAGACGTGCTTAACAAACGAAACAAAACAAGACAGAGCAATAACTGAACATCATTATTTATGATATTCAAAATCCGCTGACTATTTTCAAATCAAAAAAACTCCTCCGGAAAGTATTAGTCCTATAAAATGAAGAGTCGTTTGTGGATGATTGAACAGATTGTCAATAAGTTCCATATTCAATTCCTTCTTCCTTCATCATCCAATAAGAAGCGATTCATTTCATACGGTTCTATGCTTGGCTTTATATCATATAACTTTTCAGTTAAATGGGGCATGCAAAACCCATCTAGCGCGTAATGTAACAAATAAGGGGAGAATAAAGAGTTAGCTATAGAACAAAATATTTGAACACAACATTTTACTATCCATCCACTATAACTGCATATTTACAATATTGGTGAAGGGAAGAGCTATAAATAATTAAGATTTAAAAAATAATAATTTGTATAGGAGAAATTAAAAATACACATTTAGAAAAATTAGGCTTAAGCTCTATCCACCAGGGATTTAAAGTACGACACTCTTGCCAACAGTAAACTATAGCAGAAGAGATTGACGCCTTAATCCGCATGTCCACTGATGTGAGTTTTTACCTATACATTACTCATAAAAATACTATTTTAAGTATTTAATAAGGTTTCCCAAAATAATAAGCCTATATTCCACCATATTTCAATTTGGTGTCGTATTCAATTTTTGAATAAGAAACTACTTTTATAAAGGAATACTAATTTTACTGTATATTGAGTGACATGTCCAATTATGATAGGAACCGACCCTCTAGTTCACAATTATGGCAAGTTACATAACATAGTTATAGGTAAGCCTTACGGCCCAGTATTATTGTAAATATCCCGAAAGGAGGCCTTCTACCTTCTTAAATCGATTTCGTGATGTTAACAATAATTATTTAAGTGACACAAAGGAAGCGGGCATCTGGTGGCCAGGGCACCACCACCTTGTAGGAACCGACGCTGCAAGAGGTAGAACCACATCTTCCATCAATCAATGAAAACGTGTACGTAGCAGGAAGATTGAAGACCGCCCTCCGTATGGTGTTAAAACTTTTTGTTTGTGGGGTGCAGGTTCATTTAAGGTGTGGATATAGGAAACGCAAGTTGTGGGTCAGTGTTTTTGCAGTTTTAATTGCAAAACCTTTGACAAATTAAATAGAATATTGATGCAGTAGAAACATCGAGCATAATTTTATTCGCATGGTTACATCAATAGTTGTTGAATATCTGTCAATAGCATATCGGATTAGATGAACAACTTTTTAAATGAAGAGAAAAAATTGTCATTAAATTTCAGGACACCCTACACAGATATCCAAGAACTGTTAATATCACCATATGAAGAAAATTAAACTCTATGTTTAAAATGAAAAACTACCTGATTCATTTTGACAAAAAAAAAAAATGTGTTGCCATGAAAACTGCAGAAACAATTACCTTTTTAACTTATCCTAAGCCCCCAAAGAGTTGCCACAATATCTCTGCCACGATTGATTGGGAAATCCTGCTTATTAATCGGTACAGTGTCATTTATCCTGCAGTGATATTTTCGGACATTTGTCACACAAATTTTGACAACTGTAGCTATGGAAGGATTTTGATAGGAAGACATATTTGGTAGATAGAAAACATATTCTTTTCTATTAAACATCGAAAACATTTTGCTTATTTAATAGGTTTTAGTACTGCTTATGAAAAGTGAAAGTACGATTATCACATGACTTGACGTATGTAATTATAAAAATAGTTTCAGTAACTTTTATATCAACTAACAAATGTTCCTTACTATAACTGTATAGCAAAAAATTGTAGTGTCTCTTATTTATTTTATTTGGTTAGTAAACATTACTTTATATGGCTAAATATGGAACAATTAACAATTTTATTTAGATTAAAAAATATAAAAATTTCATGGGCTTGTCTTTATATATTTCATTTCAAGCCATAAGTTGCTTTTTGAAACGTCAAGGACACATTTGCGTTCATTGTTTTAAATGCCCATACATTTTAGTAATCTTTAACTGTTTATAGCCTGTGGACCCTTAAGTTTAGTAAAATTCCTCCATCTTCCTCTTATCTTCCTCTTTAGTTTGCTTCCATTCTTATCCTTTAACCCTCACAGTTACTTTATTTACTGTATGTCATTTGGTTGATAAAATGAAATTCAAGTAATAATTTGACATACTATGTATGTTTTCTTCAATACGCGACTAAATTAAGTAGTCATTACATAGTATTAATTTTTCATCACATCTTACTACCAGTTTAGGTTATAAACATATATGATAATCACTCTAAAGTGTTAGGAATGAGGAAGGAACCATAATCGAGGTAATCTACCCGTATTTGCATGGAAGAATAGTGGGAAACCATTAAAAAACAACAACACCCTCATTAGATCTGTCTTCACTTCACTATACTATAAAGCCACATGGGTGACTCACTCACTGACATTAATGTTTACCCGCTTCCAGATGAACTGTAAACTTGAAATTTGGCAAACTTATAGATTCTAGCCTGTAATCGACGGGAAAATTCCAAAAAGTAAAAAAAATTTTTTTTAACCTCTGAAAAAAATTCAAAATAGTGGATCAACTTTAAAGTCGGTGCGGACGTTTCCTTGGAGGCCAGAGCTAGATTTTTTGATTTTAGGTAAAATTTTCACATTTTCCAGACAATTTTTTTTATTTTTCTGGCACATTTATGGGTCAGCTAGACTCATAAAATTATAAAAATAAATCAATGTTCAAAACAACACTGGAATTACATTAGTTTAAACTCACTGGGGGTTTGGGGGCGGAGCCCCCAACGAGCAAAGAAAGTTTGGAATATAAAGTCATAATACTGATATAATGAGGACCATATATTCAACTAATTTGTATCTATATTAATTTTAGCTATAATTAATCCCATTTCAAATTATTTTCAAGCTATTTATAGTCCCAGGGGAAGGGAAGATAGAAACTGTCCTCCTCAGGTGAGCCCCTGCCTGAATGGAACAAATACAAATATAAAATAATTCATATTTACTGAGAATAGTGAGGTCGTGCTTTAACTTGACCATTTTGGCATTTCATCCGTCTATTTCAGCAAATAACCGCCAAATGTGTGGACCAATTTTAAAGAAATTCGGCAAAGACATGCTTTGAATATAGGTCGGACGATGTAATCAGATGTTTTTTTCCATCCACTGATCAGTTTAAAAATGACAGCTTCTCAAAGGTTTTTTGTTGTTTAGTAGCTCATCTCTTGTGATTTAAATTTAAAATCCTAAGCAATCATTCAAGTGCCTAGGGAGTAATTTCTTAAATGTTGACATCTATTTTGAGTCTGACATCTTAAGCCGTGGTAAAAATTGTTATTCTCTATGAATATTATGTACTATTTAAGATATTTTTATTTATTTTTCTGTCTAGCTTGATCACCACAGACAAATATCACTTTAAATCTAAAGAAAAAATGATGGGAGATATTTCAACTTGAAATCCAAAGCGATAACTCAATACTTTAGTAACGATAAGAGCATGACATAACCTGATATATATTTGAATTTTGAATGTAGGAAGCAAGGCGCACTGTTATCATACCAGGCAGTAATGAATGAGCTTCACCAATTGTTTTGTGTCCAATTAAATTGTAACTCAAAATGATTTGGGAATAATTTCTTATTATGAAAATTAGGAAAGGTAGAAAGATAAAGAAAACATCACATATTTATTTTCAAATGAACACCACAGTTTGAAAATTTAAGGAGGCATCAGTGTATAGAGTTTTATTTACAATAATATAATAAAATCTTCACAGGCTAGTAACATATTTCTGTTACAAAAAAAAAATCTCTCCATTAGATTCCAATCAATTCAGAATAATAATTATTTAAAGAGTTCAATTTTTTTTTACAAAAATCTTTTCATCCAGTTATCACAAATATAACATAAGCCCGTTTTAATTCTTTTTACATAAAATTCAAGTCACTCTTTTTTCTTATCATATATCGTTCATTTTTGTAATTATAGTCCAGAAAAAAATTGTAGATTAACTTTTTTTATAACTTTCGAAACATTGAATGGTTAGTGTATTGACAAAATATTTCGTGGCACTTTAAAATTGTTTCTTTACCTCATCAATACAAGTATCTTGACTAGATTTTTCTTTGAAATCCATCCTTGCCCTATGATGTATTAGGTATACATCAAATCATACAAAAATATCAAAATTTCTTAAAATGTGTCGGCTACTGAGGCGAGTTCTCGCGAATGAATCATTAGTATCAATGTTTACCACCAAAGCGTTTATTTTAGGTGCTTGTGGTATCGAAGATCAAGTGTTTATGACAAAGACGAGACCAAACTCCAGTTTTTTACGATTTACTTGACCCAGCTACATAGCTTGGTTTCAAAAAATGAGCTGACAATTTTGCGTCAATTTATCTATTATAATATAAATTAATGATAACAGTTTATTTGTTAATATAGATGGTCAATTTTATAGTTAAAAAAAGGAAATTTATAATAATATATAAACAAGTTTGATCACTTTTTTTTCATCCAGTTCTGTTTCCTAATCAGTTTTTTATTCAAGCCATATATTTTTCCACTATTGGCATGCTAGGCCTGTCATAGCTTCATGTGAATTATAATCTAACTTAAGACTAGGGCAGGCACAACATCCAGTCTCCAACCGTTAATTTATCACTGTGAAAGGGTAAATCCACATTGCAACAATGACAAATCTTTCAACCAAGCCAGGAATTAAATACGGGACCCTTAGATCAGCAGACAGACATGCTACCGAATGAGACAAGGTGTCAAGTCAATTTTATTACTGATTTGTAAAATTAAAACTAATATTAAATATGGATTTTGCTACTTTTTTCATATATATTTTGTGAGATTTAAATACACAATTGTGTGTACAGTAGCCCCATGGCTTCTTTGGTGCTGACTGACAGCTTTGAAAATTTACCAGACCAAATTATGTATCCCTACGCCGAACCATATGATCTGCAAAAGCATGTGTTTAGCAGCTGTCACTTCCGACAGTCAAATTTTAGGTATATACCTAAATTTTGACTGTCAGAAGTCAGCTGTGAATTATCAGTTAGCACCAAAGAAGCCATGGGGCTACTGTATCTATATTTATTTATAATTATTTGTGTTAGATAGTTAAGTAAGTTTAGTTCTGATTACAAATAAAAAATAAATTAATTGGTCTATGTCAATATATTCTTGGTAGTTTATGTAGTTTTTTGATTAAAACAAAGGTCTAGGTAAAGTAAATTTCATAGTAAGTTGTATAGTAAAATACAACTAAGAATATGGTTAAATAGGGCATATTCCGTTAATTTGCAGTACATAAGGGCATAAATAAACTAACCTCACAACTGTTATACCAAATATATCCCCATTGCCATCTTTATTTGCTAAAAAAAAACCCCTCAAAAGTCCTTATCACCATTTGTCATGGTTATGTTTCGGTGGTAAAACGGTCTAAGGCGTCAGTCTCATGATACACTGGACTGACAATGAAGGAGAGATTAGTGTTCGAATCCTGGTCGGGTGTACTTAGGGTAATTGTTCCTAAATGTTTTTTGTTCCAACCTTACCTCCACTTGAATAAGTGTACACTCCCTGTAATTTCAAACCTATAGTTCATATTTCCTCATCCCTAACACATTAATATAATTATTAAGTATGCAAGTATACAAGCTGAAAGGGCAGGGCTATTAAAAAAAAGTGAAGCCCGGGGCAAAAAAACAACAACACCTGAGTTTTACAGTAGTGTTTCAGTTTTAGCACTAAGTCATTATAATATATTGATACGTACTCAGTACATGTTACTTAATAGTTTCTCATGTTTATAGAATATTGATCAACCCATTAAATGACTGTACTTTACTAAATACAAACAATCAATCCAATTAATTTAACAAAAGTAAATTCCTCTTAGCACCATTGCATTGTTAGTTTTCTGTAGACCGACAATGGTAGCACAATGGTGTTGTATTCTATTGTACTGCAGCACATAACTTGAATAACGTAAATCTTAAATTACATTAATTTAGGGTTTTGAGAAATTTGGATTGGAATCCTATCACTAAGCGAATATTTATTGTTAATAATTATTTGTACACTATTTGATGGGAAGTTTAGAATAATAATATCTGTGATTGAATTTAATAGTTTTGGGGGAAAATGAAGCCCCCTGAATTGCCCCCTTTAACTTCCTTTAGACGTGACCCTGTGAAAGGGTAATAGAACACGTTGACAATTTTTTTTTGTTAGGACCACTTTAATTAATAGCTCTCGATAGGTAAATCTAACCAATTCAATCGCAAAAACTCGCCTATTGTTTTGCAAAAAGTTTTCATATCGCTAAAAACAGCTGTTCACATATTTATTTCAGTCATCTCTCATTCAAAGTAATGTTATAAAGTTTTACCTGTCTATCGTAGTATTTTAATATAAATATTCACAGGAAATCATGTTAAATGGTAATCACTCAATTTTATTTATTTTAAGTTTTAAAACACATATTATTAACTTAGCTCTCGGTGCAAGTTTTTTCTTCACTATCACAGTATGCACAGATGAACAACAAGATGTTAAACTTTATTTTAAATATCTCTTAACCAAATTTGGGAATTTTTTAGAAACACAGTATAATAATTCATTTCAATTTTCAGAGGAGTTTTATGATATGATTAAATTTCTTAAAACGCAAAATGTTGGTCTAATGCATTTAGATAGCCGGTCCAATCCTCACGCATGATCAAGGACTAAGTTTGGGCAGTCAACACACCAGGTCTGATCAAGGACTACGTTTGGGCAGTCAACACATCAGCTCTGATCAAGGACTAAGTTTGGGCAATCAACACATCAGGTCTGATCAAGGACTAAGTTAGGTAGTCAACACATCAGGTCTGATCAAGGACTAAGTTAGGTAGTCAACACATCAGGTCTGATCAAGGACTAAGCCTGAGCAGACAACACATCAGGTCTGCTCAAGAACTAAGTCTGAGCAGACAACACATCAGGTCTGCTCAAAGACTAAGTCTGAGCAGACAACACACCAGATCTGATCAAAGACAACGTCTGGACAGTAAACACATCAGGTCAGATCAAGGACTAAGTTTGGGCAGTCAACATACCAGGTCTGATCAATGACTACGTCTGAACAGTAAACACACCAGGTCTGATCAAGGACTAAGTCTGAGAAGACAACACATCAGGTCTAATCCAAGGACTAATTCTGAAAAGGCAACATATCAGGTTTGATCAAGAAATAAGTCTGAGCAGTTAACACACCAAGTGTGATCAAAGACTAATTCTGGGCAATCAACACACCAGGTACGACCACGGACTAATTCTGGAGTAGTTAACTCATCAGGGACTAAGTTAGAGTTGGTCAAACTATCAGGTCTGATCAAGGAATAAGAATAAACTAGTCCAGTCACCAGCTCTGGTCAAGGTTTAAGTCTGAACAAGTACAATTATAGCTTAAGAAAACCTAGTCCAGTCATCAGGTCTGATTAAACTAGTCCATTCATAAGGTCATCAGGACTAAGTCTGAACAAGTCCAATTAGAGACTAGTTTTAAACTAGTTCAGTCAACAGGTATGATCAATGACTAGACTAGTTATAAATTCATCCACTCATAATCTCTGGTCAGGGACTAAGTCCAAACAAGTCCAATTATAGACTAAGTCTAAGCTAGTCCAGTCATCAGGTCTGATCAGGGACTAAGTCGGGGGCTGAATGCTATACGGATATCTCCTGGATTTGAACACGCTTCTTAACAGTGCCGCTTCCCCCGCCCCCGGCCCCAGTGCTCGAAGTCCTCGCGGGCGGGACGGGGGCGGCATGTCTAGGGGGCGGGGGTGGCTCGGGTATGGACGGACTCTTCTTGGTGGCCGTCAAGTAGCATGGGGGTGGCTCGTGCACCTTGATCACGTGCGCCGCCGTCGAGGTGGTGGCGGCTGGTGACTGGTGGCGCGAAGAAACTTCGCTACCTGTGTCGGAGGCACGGGGGCGGTTTGACAGGGGGATGCCACCGCCCTCGGAGGAGCCAGAGGAAGAGGAGCCAGAAGGTGTGGGGCGGCCGCCACGACGTCTGTCCCTGTCCCTTTGGTAGTAGATTCCCGCAAAGATGAGCATGTTTAGAAGTAGCAGGAGGCAGCCGACGCCAACCGTCACTCCCAGAGCCGCAGTATAACTACAAAACCACAACAAGTTAATCTACTGATCGCTAACTCTATAATTTATGTTGATCTACATTACCACAATAAGTTAGTTTACTGATCGTTAACTCTATAACTTATATTGATCTACACTACCACAACAAGTTAGTTTACTGATAGTTAACTCTATAACTTATATTCATCTACATTACCACAAAAAGTTAGTTTACTGATCACTAACCCTAGAACCTCCATGTAGCTACAAGGTTTTACCTCAACAAGTTTATTTACTGATCGTCAACTCTATAAATTCTTTCCAGCTGTAAGATCACAAGTTTATTTACTGATCATCAACATTATAACTTCTATGTAGCTGTAAGATCACAAGTTAGTTTACTGATCGTTTACCCTAGAACCTCTAAGGAGCTATAATATTCTTCACCAACAAGTTAATTCACTGATCGATTACTCTAGAGCCTCTATGGAGCTATAATATTCTTCACCAACAAGTTAATTTACTGATCGTTTAGCTTAGAACCTCTGTGGAGCTACAAGACTCTACCCCAATAAGTTAATTTACTGATCGTTAACCCTAAAACATATATGGAGCTACATTACCACAACAATAAGCCAGTTCACTGCTCTCGACCAAATTCTTCACATATATTAAAGTTATTGTAAACATAAAAATATTGTTTTTTACATTTTTTAACAAAAATAAAAGCAACATAATGGAGACGGTCGGGTAATATTTATCAATAATACAACCTATATTTTGTTATACGGTACCTGAGGCAAATAAGGCCCACCTTATTTAAAAATCAAATAATTTATGTAAGTGTTAGGATTAGTGGAAATTACAATGTTCATAATAAAGTTGGTTTTATTAGTTATTAGAAAAAAAACACAAATAACAACGAATCTTAGCATAATTTAAATTTTAACCAACTCTTGATAAAACACTATGTTTGTGCCTTACTAAACCTAGGTATTTTAATAAAGCCCATGAACGAAATCAAATATTTGAAAAAGAAAATAACAATTATTTGGTACTTTTGCATGGGAACTAAGTTTAGATCATATTTAATGATAATTCTAGCTTAAAAACAGCACACAGATACGTCACGGTCTTCTTTGGTGAGACCAACACACTCTTCATAGTACCATTGAAGACACTGTGAGCATTGCCTCTTATCAGCAACCTTTTCTTCTCTGCATCCATGGCATTACAATCCGTCTTTTGACAGTCTATTTGTTCCTTTACTTTTCTTTGTTTTTTCCTGTTTATTAGTGGCAGCCGTCTTTTTACTACTATCCTTTTCTTTGAAACGTTCTTTGGTCACTCTATGGCCCTGATAATTTAATGCCTTTCTTCGTGGTTTCTCCTTCACAATTGCATAATTTGGCGTTGGCATTAACTCGTGAAACGCGGACTTCCAAAAATCCTTTGTTTTTAAATTTGCCAATGGAATCTCATCATCGGATTTATCTGAAATACCAGGTGGAGGAATAGGAGATGTTCTTACTGGTACTGTTATTGTTGCGGCCTCTTCTGATGTTTGTTCCCAACTTGGCACTGGCTCAATAATTTAATTGTCGGAATTTGAAGATGATAAGCTGTAGATTCGAAGTGGATGATGTTGATGTCTTGACTGACAGGCATAAGGCTCGGGTTCACTGTCAGAAGATTTGGAATCATTGGTAATTGGACGCCTTCTAACATTCAACCCAGAAGTAGTCGGAATTGGTGAAATATTTTGAGTATTTTCTTCAGTTCTCATACTTAGAAAATGTTGCTCAGGAATTTCTGTTAATACAGATGGTGCAAACGCTTCCTCAGGAATGGCGTCAGGATTAAATGTATACAGGCCAGTTGCCCTGAATCCACTGATGATATTACCGTGGGTCATACATTTTGACCAGAATTTACGCAGAACTGTATTAAAACGCGCTTTGGTCAGTCTTTTATCAGGATTTTGGAACATGAACAACAAGAGTTCTTGGTCCCAATGATTATTATTATTATTAGCACCGCGTCTTACTACCTGTTCGGGTTATACGCACTTACGCTAATGTGTAATGGTAGGGTGATTGCGAGATGAAATGAAGGACCTACAGTTTAACGTGGAATCCGAACCATGGTGGAGGCCTGGCATTCCCCACATTCACAAGATGTCTTGTCAGAGGTGAAGGAAGGGTTTGGTAATCAGATAAATTTGTGCCGGGACCGAGGATTGAACCCCGGCCGCCAGCACAGAGGTCCCAATGATGCTCGAATGATCTGTAAACAGCTTTGTCAAGAGGCTGTAGCTCGTGAGTGGTGTTTAAAGGAAGGCAGTACAGCAAAATATTATTATTCTTTGCAGCGTCAAATATAGATACTCTAAGTGCGACGACACTCCATCAAAAATCAGAATACATTTTCCAGGAGCTTTGTGTTTTCCAAGATGGTTAATGAATTCAATGAATAATGGTGTAGTCATGCTCCCCTTTGGTGCCATTCTTACTAAACTCCCAGCAGGCAAATGGTCATCGAAATCAGGCTTCTGCTGCTTACCTTTGAAGATAATCATAGGGGGGATAGCAGCCCCTACTGCATTTACACAACCAACAACAGTGATACACTCGGCATGTTTTGAAGAAATCACATGTACTCTTCGAGAAGATTTTTGCGATAAGACTGATTGTTGTTTATGTATCGTGAGACGATATCCCTTTTCATCCATGTTGTAGAGGTGTTCTGGATGATTATTAATGTCTAACTCCTCATAAAGCTTCTTGACTCCATCAAAGTCCTGCTTCACTATGGCTTTATTTATTTTTTGAGCTCGATCAGGATTCAAAAATTGAGTTTTACGTTTGGAAATGTTTGGGTTTCTCTTTAAAAACAACTTAAACCAATCTGTTCCCACGAAACAACTTTCTTTATTGAAGTTATTCTTAATTTTATTTTGTTCACAAAATAAAAACGTTTGCCTTCGTATAGATTTTGGAGTTAAAGAAACACCAATTGAAGCAAACTCTACTATTCTTTCTACCAAGTTCTTCTCTTGTTCTTTTGTTAGTACATTCGTTCTTCCTAAGTTTTTTGTCGTCTTCTTTGTCTTCAAATGGTTCCTCAATGTTCTTCTAGGCACTCCATAGTGTTCTGACGTTATACGTTGAGATAGTTGTCCTCTTTGTACAGCTTTCATAGCTGCTTCAAGACTTTCATCAGTCCAAAGACCCCGTTTCTTTTTAACTTCTGACATTTTCAGAGGTCTATAGCAACAAAATAAGTGACTATCACGATCAATCACCTAAATAAAATTACAAATTATAGCAGTTTAATCATTTTGCACTCAGCTCTTTTACTCTATTCCTTGTTAAGCCCCTCAGGCCTAGTCTCAAGTATTTGCCCCTTAACATTGAAGTTTTATAAAAAGGAAATTTTATAACATATAATAATTTAAAAAAAATCGCATATCGTGCATATATTAAACATTGAAGAATTCTAAATAATATATATGTTACCAAGAAAAATACTACAAATATTTATTAAGAAAATTTAGCAATTTGAAAAATTTAAAAACGAAATTAAAATGTTTAAATTAGAGATAATAAAGTAGCTTAATTTTTTCTTTATCAGCCACCCTGAAATAAGTAACATTTATTTCTGAACAGTTTGATACAAGTTTGCTGTCTTTAACATTTTTTTTATTATGAACTACATCACTTTTTGTAAACTAATGTATTAGGTCTCATTTAAGGGTTTAATAAGGCCCATCAACAAGCTTACTGGGCCTTATTAGCCACGGAATAAAAGGTCAGATTGCAACTATTTTCAAGTAAAATATGAATTCAAGTCAATTAAAATAATCTTAATTATAAAACTCTAAATTGAAAGAATAATTTTAATATAAAATCAATGTGAAAAGAATAAGATATTAAATAAAATTTACTAATTTCAACGTCGTACTTTTATAAAACTGAGAGAGACAAATACTTTACACAAAGGTCTCGGTCAAACTGACAAGATGGCGCCGCTAGTAAATATCGCTCCACTGAGTTGTCATTGTACTGTGCCTTTGGTGTGCGTGTGTGTGTGGAAAAAAAGACAAACTGCACAACTCACAGTAAATGTTTTTTTTAAAGTGGGCCTTATTAGACTCTAGGCCTTATTTGTCTCAGGTACCTTAATATTTTTAAGTTATCAATCTCGTTAATATGCCTGTTATTTGTTGGTTGATTAATGTTTTTGTTTCGTAATTTCACAGAGCTTCGACCCACTAATTTAAACATATCAAACTTACAATAACTAGACAAGAAGAACGAATCTTGAGTAAATGTGCTAGCGTGAATGGAAAGAGAAGATTAAATAATTTTATATATATAAATAAATTAATTCCCACCATACCTGTCCAGTATCCAAACCCTGGTGTCCCTTGTGTAAGGTTAAAACAAAACTAACCCCTACAACAACCCTTCGCGTTTAACTAGCTCTAATATAAGAATCAAATAGCCAAAATTATTTTTCCGAATATAAATCTAATATAAGCCATACCTATGGTTTCCAAACTTTTGCAGGGTTCAAACCCAGTCATTATGTCTAAGACCATCGCGGCCCCTAGATAGCCTACAAGCGTTCAAATTGTAGGTCTTGATTACTTTTTCATTGGCAGCATATTACCAGTCAGGGCCATCCACATTTATTACACTAGTAGGTTGAGATCTGGAGGAAATGTAGCCTTATTTGCGTTAAGAAAGAAGAGGAAACTGTTTAGAGGGGAAAAAACCTCCTCCTAGTACAACCAGCCAGGATTCGAATCGTGACCCATCTCCCCCGGTCACTGACAAACAAAATGAGCGTGAAGTTAAGCCCCCGAGCCCATCGATGCTTTTTTTTATCGTCACGTCCTACTACCTGTTCAGATTTTACGCATCTATGATAATTAGGCTACTAAAATAGGGTGGGATGTGAACGGAAGCATTTTAGGGATAATCTACGTGCATTTGCGTTGAAGGAGAGTGGGAAATAATTGAGGAAAAACCACCTTCAGTAGGCTCGACGGGGATTTGTACCCCAACATCAGCAGGCCAGATTAAAACACAAGAATAACGCTTCAGACAATTCAACCAATGAAGCGAGTAACATAGCCTACTGTCTGAGTTAGATGAAGAAAAAAAAAAGAACCATTTCAGCAAGTTAGCATTTAAATAAATGATTTTTACTGGTTAAATTTCTTGTTGAAATTTACTCAGTTCCTATAATCACTATGGTCACTTAAAAAGCTATAGACCCAAAGTACGTTACGACTCAATACGAAACACATCGCGACCCCTAATTTTGGAACCAATGCTCTAAACGAATTTTAATCCCACTACGGTAGGCATGAAAGACTCAGTATTATATTATATGTACTCAAATTTGTATAAAGGGGAAGTTGGTAAGCGATTAAAAACAAAAAACAACGCTCAGTACACCCGGCTGGAACTCAAACGCGGACCTCCTCATCCCAAGTGAACCACCATAAAACGGTTAGAGATCTAGTCTGTGCGTCCACCGATGCTGGTCTAGCTTATATTAACGACGTTGCTTCGGAGTTATTTTGTGAGACGGGTTGGATATTAAGTTGACGTATTTTATGCATTCTAAGCAGTATCACACTTAGACGTCAATGCATGAAGTAGAAATAAAGGGCGGAAAATTATCTGTTCCCCTTGTGAGGCCTCTTGTCTCCCTGTTGAGAACACTCCCACTCTTCTGATGACGAGTTTACACACTCAGTCACTCACTCTATTTCATACATGCTTTTCAAAGCTTTTTAAAATCAGTTTATTTTGTTTCCTATTCTAGATAATCATATTATTCCACTGACTTTTCTAATCTACATCCTGGCAGGAAGACTCCTACAGGCCATTTCCGCGAATAAACCAAGTAGCCTGAGTTGTAGATCATTAAAAAAACAAGCTAGTTACATTAATTCAAGATAAAAAACCCCATTGTGATCGTGAAATATTAATTTTTAAATAATATTTAAGAATTCATAATTTTTGTTTTAATGTTCTATCTTTAAACCCCGCTGAATAAAACTAAAATATATTTACAAGTGAAATCCTAAACTTGGCTTGCCGTTACGTCACGGGTTGGCAACGCCCATAAGTGTAAAATATAGAATAATTTTTAGGGTCGTTATTTAAACTTTTCCTCGCGCGAGATTTCTTTCCAAACGGCATGTGAACCGGAAGATAACGATATTCCAGCCCTCAAAATCAATGTTGCGAACTCTCTCAGGTTAATCTTATTTCTACGTTTGCTCCCCCCTCCGTTCCCTCCGCCCCTAGTACCGTACCTTCCTCTAACGGGCACACCCAGGCAGAGGCTACCGCCAGGTCTGGCCGCAATGATAGTGTGCCTGACACCAACTCGGGATACACACAGAAAGCGTAGAGTTTCTTTTTTACAAATGTTAGCTTTGCAATTCTTATAATTATTATTAGCACCGCGTCTTACTACCCGTTCTGGTTGTACGCACTTATGCTAATATGTAATGGTAAGATGATTGTGAGATGAAATGGAGGACCTACAGTTTAACGTGGGATCCGAACCACGGTGGAGGCCTGGTATTCCACACATTCACAAGTTGTGATTAATACACGTCTTGTCAGAGGTGAAGGAAGGGTTTGGCATTTAGATAAATCTGTACCGAAACCGAGGAATGAACCCCGGACCCCAGCACAGAAGTCTGACACCTTATCCCTAGACCACCAGGTCACCCTTCCAATTCTTTTTCTTCGTGTTACACATACATTTAATCTTTTACTACTCTTAAATTAAGTTGCCTTTAGCTTGGTGTAAAAACAGCGCTGTCTTTGTAATCAACCCTATCTATAAGCTCCATGAGAAAGAGCAGCTCTATGGCACTCTTCTTTTGTTATATGACATGAGAACAATAGGTGGGGTAGTATTCCATTTCTAGAATACAGTAGAAACTAATAAATCTGAACTAATTGGAACCGGAGCTTGTTCGGACTAGCGGAAATTCAGATAAACGGAAGAATAAGGTAGGGTCGACGGGGAGATTGAGTATTTTCACAGAGCTTATATCACAATTGAAAGTTTTTTTTAAATAACATTCATTTAACTGGTGTATGACACGTACTGTAGTTTAACATTTACATTATCTCTTTTTACAGCATGCATTATTTATTGGTATAGAAAAACACATTTTATCGACCACAACATGTAAATGTTAAGCATTTATTATCACTGTTTTTTTATATAATTCTCTTTTAACTTTGAGTTGGTTAACCAATACAATAAATCAAATTTTACTTGGTTGGTATTTTTTCCTCCTTTTTTCCTAAAATTGTTTGGTATAACAGTGTTTTACTGAAAGTAAAAATATCGTTTACTCTAATTTTAAGGTGGAATGGTAGTATTTTCGCAGTTTTTATTACAAAACAAAATTTTGGCCAAAATTCATTAAATATTGCTTCATTGGATAGATTTTATTAAATTTTATACCCGACGTAATCTTAATAGTTACTGAATATCATAAACATAGCGGAAAATGTAACAAATTTTTTTTATAGGAGAATAAATGGCCTTGTTTAAATTTCAGCAATGCCTATGACAAATATCAAAAACAAATCGCTATAAATATGTCTAGAACATTAATCTAAACGCTTACACTGAATCAATAGTTCATTTATTTTGACCAAAATTGTTTTCTGCTATAAAGCCTAACTTGTGCTCCCTTCCATCCCACCATAGATGAAAACTTCGGCTCCCCCAGAGCAGTTATTGGTACAGTAACCTCATGGCTTCTTTGGTGCTGAGCGACAGCTCAAAGCTAACAGCTGATAAGTTGCCAGACCAAATTATGTATCCCTACGCCGAACCATATGATCTGCAAAACCATGTGTTTAGCAGCTGTCACCTCTGACGGTCAAAATTTAGTTATATATCTAAATGTTGACTGTCAGAAGTCAGCTGTGTGCTGTCAGTCAGCACCAAAGAAGCCATGGGGCTACTGTAGCGTATCGAATAACTTAGTCATTTATGGTACTAGCCCCCTCCTTGATTCCCGCCTCCCTCCGCCTTTGTGTGTACCTGTAATAGTGCCTTGTAGCCAATCTCTGCAGCAAACTGGCCTCGTCGTTGTCCTCCTCAGCGTCATTTTCATCGTCGTCGTCTCTGAGATCATCGTCTGTCGCGTTGGGGACGCACTCCACAAGCGGGGGGCGGGGTGATGTTGGAAGCAGTAGAGGGGGCGGCAGACGCGTGTAGGACTCAGGCCGCACCGCCCCTGAAATTAACAAAATAAATAAATAGATAAATAGTAAAATTAAGCTGAATGGCGTGGACGTTCTGAGCGAACTGTAAATATTGAACGTGTGATTTTTATTTGAGACACGTAAGGTCCCTAGTGCTGGGGGCTTCCTGATTATGAAGTGTTACTGAGCCATCCGTATTTTGATTTATGAGCCATGATTTCAAAAACTTCCTAACTGCAATGTGAAAATGAGTCATAACTGACCCTAAACGGTGATTAGTAACGAACTAACAGCTTCTGGAGGTTTATCAGGTTCACTGAAGCAAGGAATATAAATTTGAATATAATCTTGAATATAATTAGCATAATTTCATCTATTCTAACCATTGTGAAAATATTTCTACGAACTTATAAAGTTTAAGAAACTACCTAATTATATTTTCAAATCATGCACGTACTGATGCCTTATGTATTTTCATCCTTGGGCTAGTTGATTAGGTCGGAATAAGTTCAGGCACACTACTATATTCATATTGTTTCCACGTTCGTATTGAAATAAACCACTACAGAGCTACATTTACTTATATTATGTCAAATTCAATCACATCACCATTTTGGTTTCATGGTGGTATTAAAATAAATCAAGCCTGCGAACATTCCCCAAAGCTACGCTCATCTAAGTAATACCAGGGCTTAACCATCCCATCATTTTCTTTTCACGGAGTATTAAAATTAACTATTTCAATGAACAATCCATAGAGCTACTATCACCCGAATAATATCAGGTGCAGTGACTCCACCATTTTGTGTCCACGTAGGTATTCAAATAAGCCCAATTCATTGAACAGCCCCAAGAGCTACGCTCACCAGAATAATAATGCTCCCCTCGCTCATGGAAATGATGGTGTCTCATGCTCACATCTTCGTCCCCAGGCTGGTGAAGTTGGGGTATCAAGTTAAGCCACACCGCCATTTTGTGTCCGCGGTAGTGGCTCTTCATCTTCGGCTTCAGTGCTGCAACAAAAAACCACACACGTTTACTAAATTTAATAACACTTTGATAAAATAAATTATTAAAGGCAAATGGTTTTCAAATATGATTTATCACCATCTCTCAATGCTAATGTAGGTTAAAATATCATAAACTAACTTCTCATCCCTAACTCTGAGAAGTCATTTATCATCACTTGTGTGTACTCATGTTTGTACGCCATTTTACATTATAGGAAGTCCTCAAAATGGCTGGCCAAGTTTGGCCTGAATGCAAGCCATCGTGTCGTGGAATGCACTATATTTTACATTTATTTTAAAAACAGGTTTTTGGAACAACTAGGAACAACCCATAGAATATACCTAGTCAACAGGTCGAGATGTATTGATTAGGGTATACAAACAGTTTAGTGAAATCACGTGGATGTAACTCGGAAACAAGGTCAAATGGGAGAGATGTATATATTAAAACGTTATTGAATTGAATTTAAATGTATACGCTGCACGATGGGCACCGATTAAAGAACTTCTGATTTTATTTACTAATGATGCCCCACGATTATGAGCCAATTAAAATGCTACGCGTCCGCGATGGGCGCCAATCAAAGTGCTACGGATTGTAATAGTGATATTGCCCTGTTGTTTGAGCACTATCTATAACGATATTGGGTTTTGCGATGATGACGAACGCAAGCATGCCTTACTGCGCACTTGCTCGCAGTATGTAATATAATTATTTCTGATATTTATTAAGTAAACAAGACTTTTGATGTTGCACATGATTTATTTGAATGATTACACCTTCGGTACTGTGTTAAGTAATATATAAAATAACAGTTTTTTTAATTAAATTCACCGATTGTTTTTCTGTGATTCTTTTCTATAGTATATTTAATGCACTCTATAGATTTAAGTTACTGGCACTGTGTGTATTCATACGCACAAGCGGATTAGATATGACCTACCCCTTGCCTCTTGGACCCCTTGTCACCAGTGTTAAAATTAACCAATGGAAAAACTCCTGGCCACAGGTGTTGTGAAGGCTATATTTATATTGGGTAGAGGGAGCCAGTGAGTCACAATATTCTACTAAATATTAAGAAGTTGATCTTTTAAAGAAAAAGAAAAGTTTCGTGGTGCAATATATAAAAATTAATTATGAAAAGCGCGTGACTCTCCATGGATGAAGTGTTAAAAGAATATTTTATACACAGTTCATTAAAGAAAAATACCCTTCATCCATGATTTTTTTAAATATATTAGAGGGGTCCAAAACAGTATCATCACAATATGAATCCCCCTTCCATTGTTCTGTGTATCCTATACACCCTTGAATTGGGTCCCACATGTTAAGGCACACCCTACATATACACACACTCCGTTCACCACTTTAGCTGTACCAAGCTATACCACAATTAATTCAAGTGAGGAAATATTGTTTCAATTCAAGGTATACGAAGTGTACATTCAGTTTACCCAGAAAGGTAGCAGTCTTACCTTGACGTACTACATCATGGCCTTGTCTACTAAGCTGTGCCATAATGGGGCCATGCTACAGTAGCACCGTGGCTTCTTTGGTGCTAACTGACAGCTCACAGCTGACTTATGATAGTCAACATTTAGGTATATACCTAAATTTTGACCGTCAGAAGTGACAGCTGCTAAACACATGTTTTTGCTGATCATATAGTTCGGCGTAGGGATACACAATTTGGTCTGGTATCTTTTCAAAGCGTTTAGCTGCCCGATGTGAGCTGTCAGTCAGCACCAAAGAAGCCATGGGGCTACTGTAGTTATTCTTGCTACTTTTCAAGTTAGTGTGCAATCTGTACATAATATCTTGAAAGAGATTTTACGAGTGGACAAACGCGGGAAATAAATCAGATCAAACAACAACATATTTGATGGAAAATTAGCAACCGATCTGATGCTAGAGTATTATATACTAGTATTACAGGAGCAGTTCTTTGGCTACTACAAGGGTAATCAACGTTTGGAAAGACAGTACTGGTAAATTATTACCGCCAATTTTAATATCAAACTTTCCCTTTAAAACTTACAAACTTACTTTTTGTCAATTAAATTATTTTATATGCGCTTGGTCAAATGGATTTCGAGAAGGGAAATAACAGTTTACTAGTACAGCCACGTCAAGTCTTCTTTGCTATGACAAGAATCATACAAGCTTCACCTGTTATATTATTAAATTAATAATTTTTGTTAGCGTGTACACCGTAAACCCATCCTGTATAACCGCAATAAATCTCACTAATGTACTAGTGACGCGGAAGGCAGAGTCGAGAGGAGAATCTTACCAGAATGAGTGTGAAACTATTTATGGAAAACCACCCTCCAAACAACTAGGTGATATTCTTACCCCAACCTACCCGTGCCTGCAAAATCCAGTCTATTGAGATTGTGAAGACTTTAAACCATTTTGACCGTTGATGTGGCTTGGGGGTAGCGTCAAAGGTGCTAACGCGATAGCAACCAAACTAACATTATTCTCTCTCTTTCTCTCTCACCCTTCTATCGTTATCTTTCACCTCTATATAGTTTTATCACCAGCCTATCTATTTCTCTCTCACTCATCTGTTTTTTTTCACTCCTCTCTTTTTATATCTCACCACTCTCTATAAATCCTTTTTATTTTTCTCGTGACCTTCTTTCATGTTCTCTTCTCAACCTCTTTCTATTTATCTTTTGTCTCTCTCTCTAATTCCTCATTATTTGTCTCTCTCATCTTTATTTATTTCATCCCCTTTTTATTTATTTTTTGTCTCTCTCTGTAATTCCTAATTATTTCTCTTTGACCTTTTTCTATTTTTCTTTCACCCCTTTATATTTCTCTCTCGCTGTATTTTATTCTAAAAACTCTCTTTCTTTCTTGCCCCTCGCTTTTTATCTCTCAACCTTTCACTTTCTCTCTATTCCCTCTCTCTTTTCCTCTTAATTTCTCTGTCGCTCTCTTTTTCTCTCTTACCCCTCTCTATTTATCTCTCGCCCCTCTATAATTATCTCTCACTCCTTTATCTTTCCCTCTCGAAATTCCCCAACGAAGCAACGAGATTGTTTCGAAGCAAATCAGAGGGAACTAATATTAGCTGCCGTAGCGGTTAGAGGAGGCGGGGATGTTTGGAATGGGGTGTAAGTATGGAGGGGAAAGGGAAGGTTGGGGGAGGAAGAAAGTTAATTGTTGCACCTGAGGACTTTCATTAAGTGCTCCGCAAATATCCAGGAAGAAGAGTTAGTAGTTCAGAGGAGATCTTGTCAAGTCTCCGAGGTTTGAGCTTGAGCGAAAACTGAACAGTGATTTAACTTCTAAGAAGTGTTGAGACTTGAGAGCGTTAACATACACATTCCACACCACTTTGAATACTGTCATGTGGAGTGAGGAGGGATGTTGAGCTAGAAGGGGAAGTGGGGTTGCGGTAGAGGTAAATAGACGAACATTATATGTTGCAATTATATCTATTGGTACTAATTCCAAAGGATTTAATTTCAATTTATTTTGTTACTCTAGCTCGACGTTTTTGAACCGGTTTGTCAAGGCCGCAGACAAGACCGTAGTCAGAGGGGTTTTTGGGGGTTCAGGCCCCCCGAAGTTTTATAAACAAAATATATATGGCTTTATTTATGGTTCAAACAACATCAAAATTAAGGCACAAGTAAAAATTAGGGGGCTATATTACTATAAGGACATAGGGATCGCTATCTGCAGCCCCAAGTGACAATATCGCTATCAAGAGGGTCATTTTTTTAAAAGAAGTTTTTTACATGGTTTTACTAGAGAGCGGAAAAAATTTACCTTAAAGTGTCAACTAACCGGCTTTCACAAAACTAGGTTCAGGTAGGAGCCTCGCCTCTTCTCATAAACTAACACCACTAAACAAGCTTACTCAAGACGGAAAATTACAAATAATAACGTAGTATAGTATGGTCCTTCTTTTTGTTCAAGTGAATGTTTGAAAACTGTCTAGTTGTAAATAATCTTAACACCGTCGACTAGGTTAACTTTGACTGGCAGATAAAGTTGCTCTCTAGCTTGTAGACTTTCCAGCGAACGTGTTGAAAGTGAGTTGCTAAGAAATATCTCGCCTGGAAGTGCTGTAATCGCTGAGGACTGTGACTAGCACTGCCTAGTGTCCAAAGAGTCAACCTGACTCAAGAAGTGCAATGAAACTCCCGTGTCTGTTCCCTTGTCAAGGATCAAGGCACATTGATGTGGCGCGGGAGTTTGGAGAAAGATTAAAGAGAAGTGATAACATTCTTTTAAGATTCTTATGCAAATCTATTTAAAAAAAATACAAATATTAAAATTTTAGCTATTGGACCTATAAATATAAACTTGATATATTTTTTTAAATGATAAAATCCCTCTCTAAAATACAAATGATGTGCCTTGGAAATTTTAACCCCTTGTTCAGTGTCCCATGCGATGGAAAAGGTTTTATTTTGCGAATTTTAAAATATACCGCATGGAAACCAAATCCATACATTCTTATATAGTTTTAAAATTTGTCTTTCACTGTCACACAATTCGATTTTTGTCCTTTAAGTAATTTATTTGTGAACTTTAAAAAAAACATTGTCTACAGCCCAGGATATTTTGTTTATTCACGGATATAGATTAAACATGTACGTGGATGTTTGTGTCTTTCTGAAAAAGGCACAAGATAAAATGTATGTATACTCGTCAGCGGAAGAGCTGAAAGGTTATCAGCAGGTAAACAAGATGCCTCGCAGAGTTAACTGCACACTTTATTTCCTATATTTTTGTTTCGTACACTAGCGTCTAAGTGCGATTGTACTTATAGCAGCCCTGTGGCTTCTTTGGTGCTGACTGACAGCTGACAGCTAACTTCTGACAGTCAACATTTAGGCATATACCTAAATTTTGACTGTCAGAAGTGACAGTTGCTAAACACATGTTTTTACAGATCATTTGGTTCGGCGTAGGGATACGTAATTTGGTCTGGTAATTTTTTAAAGCTGTCTGAAGTCAGCTGTGAGCTGTCAGTCAGCACCAAAGAAGCCATGGGGCTACTGTAGGAGTGCTTAAGTACAGCAAGCTAAGCTGCAACCCGCTTCGTTAAGTAGCTTTCAATTCAACAAGTAGACAACGTCGTTAAGGAGGCCATCTCGTTAAACGAGAACTAGCTCCACATACGTTCAATTCAAAAACCATATTTTATTCCACGATGTTATGTATGTAACGTATGAAATGTATATCAAAAAAAGGTTCAAGCCAAAATACAATCTAAAGAGTCCAACAGGGCTCTTTTTTCTCAACAAAACTATTGTTTGAGAGTTATTAATTTTAAAAAAATGGGTGAAAATGTGACATTAAGTTATTTTAAACGACCTCTTATGCTTATTTATAGAGCTAGTAAACTAGGCTTGATGGAAAAGGGCTTTTGATTTAATCTTCCTCTAACAGATACACTAATTCTTATTAGGTCCAACCCGCCTCGGTGGCGTAGTTGGCTAACGCGCTAGTTGTGTTGAGCTGCTTGACTGCTGGAGATCGAGGTTCGAATCTAGGTCGGGTGAACTGGGGGAGGTTTTTCCTAAATGGTTTTCCACTCTCCCTCTACGCACATGCGGGTTCACCTCCTCTATTTTAACCTTCTCAATTCCTAATACATTAGCGTAATTAGTACTTAAAGCGTGTAACCCGAACGGGTAGTAAGACGCGGTGCTAAACAATAATAATAATAATTCCACGACAGAAAATTGTAAGATATTCGAAAACAAGCAGCGATCTTTTCTTTTTACCTTGAGATGAGAAGTTTATTTGTTTTCTTTCCCTTCTTTCGTATTGATTCTATGGACGAAAGTGAGTATAAGCTTGGGCAGAATAGAGAAGTAGTTCCAGAAAACGACACATACCATTGTCTTTATCTTAAGCTGTATGGCCTTGTTACTTTCTCGCGGGCCGAGGTAAGCCACCAGGTATGTATCGACCCTTAGAATAAAAATCTTTATTATAATTTTTATTTAATTAATTTTTATCCCTACCTAAATCACCAAACACAAAAAATATAGACTTTTCCAAGATTTTACATATTTTTTTATTCAAATATGTATGCCATTCTGAATTTTTTAAAGATTTATTTTCATTCATTTTTAATAAATGATCATTTGTCTCGCTTTAGACTTAGTATATTGGTTCTTCCATAAAAACTATCGTTATGAAATGAAGAATGTTATGAGCTAAAATCAATTTTATATCTGTTGTATTAATTAGTCTTGTAATTAAATATTTTAATTGTCTATTTAATACAAGTTTGGGGACCTGGTGGTCTAGGAGTAAGGTGTCAGACTTCTGTTCTGGGGGTCCGGAGTTCAATTCTAGGCCCCGTTACAGATTTATCTGATTGCCAAACCCTTCCTTCACCTCTGACAAGACGTGTATTAATCAAAACTTGTGAATGTGTGGAATGCCAGCCCTCCACCGTGGTTCGGATTCCCGTTAAACTTTGGTCCTCCATTTTATCTCACAATCACCCTACCATTACACATGAGCGTAAGTGCGTACACACCGAATGGGTAGTAGGATGCAGTGCTAATAATAATAGTAATAATAATGCTGCATTACTTAATTAATTAGTCAATATTTACTTTTAGCGCCACGTCTTACTATATGTTCAGGTGATAAGAATATGCACTAATTACGCTAGTTATTTAGGTAATAGGAAGGTTAAATTTATAAGAAGTGTACCCACATTTGCGTGGAGGGAGATTAGTAAAACGCTTAGGAAAACCACCCCCAGTTCACCCAACTAAGGTTTGAACCTCGATCTCCCCGTCATCGGCAGTTTCGCTCAACACGAAACCAGCGGGTTAGCCAAATACGCCAACAAGGTGGATAAAATAATATTAAGATAGTGCCCGAACGGGTAGCAGGATGTGGTGCTAATATATATATATATATTTTTTAAGATGTCCTACGAATAAATAGATATATGTATTTAAAAACCAGTTATAAAATTAATTACAAAATATTCCCAGCTTTTTATTCAAAAGTAACTGCTTGTCTGTCACAAGACCAGGGCCGGTGCAGGGGTATTATAAGCCCTAGACAAGATGTATATTCCATTCACCGTAGGAATTGACTTCTGAAAGGCCTTTTTCCCTACCATAAATCTACTATATAGTAGGATATTGGTAGGAAAAAAAGACCTTTCAGAGAGTAATTCCTACCGTGAATGGAACAAATTTCCGCTCCAGTTGTTTTCTGTATAAATAAATAAACCACACCCCGTGCGTGACGCAACATAATAATATTAGGGTCCTAAAATACTTAACAAAAAAGAATAAAAAAGTGATACTCTCTTTCCCTCCGAAATTTCTGAAATTTTTTTATCTGTTAGTTTCCTCCTTTTCTATTAATATTTTAAGAAGCATTTAGTTAAATATCAAAAATGATTTGCCAAAAAGCAACCCGAATGTCATAAAATTATAAAAAATGATTATTTTGTTAATATATTTTTTAAATTAATATAATAATTATTAACATTAGATACAATATTTATATATTATTTATTTACATATATACCAATAATATTGATAGCTTATTTAATTTAATAAATTTGGTTTTTTTAATCACCTAAGTGATTACATTTTGTTGGAATGCGCTCCTAATACCTTTACGTCCCGCAAAAGACCAAGAATCGCGTCACGCCTGTCAACGCAGAAAACTACACCCGATTATCACCCTTTACTTTAAAACACGTTCTAAAAAAAAAGTTGAAACCAACGTCTTTTGATTTTTTTTAATAAAAAAAAGAGAGAAGGAACTTCACGGGATCTTTTCTAATTACTTTAAACTGGAGCTAACTTTGACACTCCTCCTTTTACTTCAGGACCTTGCAATTAATTTATTTATCCAAGGTCCTGGTTGTCACCTTCCATTCCCTTAAAAAGCCTTGTTCGGAATACAAAATGGCCACTTTAACAGACAGTTTTCTTCACTGTGACACTTTATATATATATATATATATAAACCAAATACTCTTGCTCTGCCTTGCTAGCGCGTATGTCACTTGCTTCTAATTTTGTGACTTTCAAAGGGAAAACCATTTAAAAAATAATTAAGTGACATTTTTTGCGATAAAGTTTGGATGAGTTTTTTTTATCAATATGAAAAAAGAAAAACATAATTTCTATTAAGTAAAAAATAATAATTGAAGGGAGATAGCTAGCTCATTCTTTGATGTTTTGTTTACACCTTCTTCAATAAAATTATGCTTAATTTTTGTTTATAAATATACTTTAAATAAACACAAATATAAATTATAAATGTATTAATTACTTTTGAAATATTTACATAAATATATACATTTATCAAATGTAGTTAAATGTATATTAATATATATTTTTATTTAAACATATATAAACAAAATTTTACATTTTTTCCTAAATTCATATACATTTTGAACTTTAAAAAATATATTCAGTAAATTTTGTATATATGTATGCTTATGAAATATTTAAATATACAAATTTATTAATTTATATATATATATATATATAATATTCAAATTAATATAGATTTAATTACAAATTTTGATGAATAACACCACAAACACATATGGTGACAGATTTAATTTATTGACACATACGTTGTAGCTGTATTTTAATCACTATTCGGTGGTCAAATATTGTTTAATAGTTGTTCTAAAAATGCTTTAATGTTGTATGATAAATAATCTCTGCTCTACGAACCTCTCATTAGAATGTATTTCCGTTAATACTCGACCTATGATGCTCTACTATTATACGAAGTGATGAGGACAATGCATAGTTAGGGATTAAATCAGTGGTCGCAAACTCATATTATACTACTATAAAGCCACATGGCTGACTCACTCATTGATATTTATGTTTACCCACGTCCAGATGAGCTAGAAACTTGAAATTTGGCAAATTTATAGAATATAGCCTGTAACCGACGGGAAAATTCCAAAATGTTAAAAAAATGTATTTTTAACCCCCCAAAAAATATTCAAAATGTCGGAGCAACTTTAAAGTCGGTGCGGACCTTTCTTTGGAGGTCTCTATTGACTAAACGGTAAGACCTATATAAAAAAAAAGGCTCTGGAATTACATTAGTTTACATCCACTAGCAAATAAAACTCACTGGGGGATTGACGATCACAATAATTTCTCTACCTATAAGATAGCGAGAGAGTAAAAACAAAGTAGTTAGCAAGCATTGTCAAAATTTCAAAACAATATCCAACAATTTCATCAGCGTCCTACTTCAAGCCTAACCCACCCTACCCTTAAAATCGAATCTCACCTTATAAATTAAGACCGACGTCAGAAGTGGTTCAAGGGTTTTTAAACCATTAAATTCTCATCTCACGAGACTAGCGAACTCGAGAACAAGCCCCCTCCCTATAACTCCCCAAGTGGTTATCTCAAGGCACAAACTGTGTGCGTCCCTTGGTACTAACTTCAGGGAACCAGCAACTTGCTCTTATAGGA
>CABFVX010006815.1:0-36442 GCA_902151425.1 Timema shepardi
TAAAATAGCTAATTTCAAGAATTAAAAAAACTATTCAAATAAATCAATAAATTCTCTATTGAATTTAAGGGTAAAATTTTGGGGGGACGTGTCCCCCCCATCCCCTCTACCAGGCATGTCCATGTTGGGTAAGGAGAGAGTAGATAGTTTGACATCTAGTGTAAATTTACTTTCCATTGTACAGGAAATTCCGCTACCGTAGAGCAAAACTTAGAAGTCAAATTAAATGGAGCGATTGGTGGGAGACCATATACCAGCAGAAAATAAGTAGTACCACGAGGTCTATGGTAAAAAAAAAATTAGCTACACCATGGTTTACGGGAGTTAAGGGAATCCGTGAGTTTATTTGTACAATAATTCGCCTTCGGCTCGGGCAAATCTACACGAAAGACCAACTTTATTTGATTCGCAAGGTTCCGTTATCACATTGTGAGGTTTGCCACGTTCTTGAAAAATTAAAACATCTACTGTATTTATGACTTGCCCTGTATATCAGTTGGCACGGGTAAATTACATTCTTAATTATATAACAGGCTTTTCTTTATTAAATGTATTCCACTCAGACAACGTTACTTTGTATAGGAGGATGTATAATTTCCTTCTCAATATAAATATGTATGTGGACGAACAAAATAATGTCTACCCGGTTAACTCGTAGACGAAATTTATGTTGAGCTAAGGCTAACTTATGTGGGTCTGACCTGAATTGAAAGCATAGAAAAATCAAGAAAGGAACATCGGGTGTGAATAGAATACAAGTTTGCCTGGCTAATTGAAGAAAATGTCTTAAGTTACATTGAAGAAAAAAAGTGTTAATAAGGATTTGAAGAGCATAGCTAAGTTCAACACTCATTAATTATTTCCTTAAAAAAGTTGATTTAAGCTAAAATATTATTACTTCTTACAAGCATATTACCTAAATGATCGTTTGAACGCATAACTTCCATACAAAATTGTCATGCGGATAAGAGTAATCCGTTTTTAGCGAACTTATTTCATCATACCTATCTATATAATATGGTTTCTGAAAACAGCATACAAGCTGAGAGCAACTTTAAATGAATTTTAATATAGTGATGCTTCCTAAAAGCCCTATAATCCAAATGATAGTTTAAATGTAAAACTACTACACAAAGTTTAATATTCAAACACATGTAATTCAGTTTTAAACTACCTTATTTAATTATAGTTAGCGAAAATTAAATCTAATATGGCTTTTGAAATAAATAGGCTATACAAGCTAAGAGCCAACTTTAAATACATTGTAATATAGTACTACTTCATACAAGCGTAAAATCTAAATGATAATTTGAATATAAAACTACTACACAAAGTTTGTCTTTCAAACTAATGTAATGTAAGTTTTAGAATTCCTTTTTTAATTTTAGCTATCGAACTTTAAACATAATATTATTTCTGAAACCTTTATAATTATAAGCTAATAACCAATTTTAAATATATTGTAGTCCTGTCAAAATGTAAACAACATGAGCGTTAGCTACATATTTTAATACATTATGACACACTGGTGTCCTACAGGTTATACAATTTATATAAAATGAATTATGTTTAAACAATAAATAGATTTATTAAACATAAAAAGAACAGATATAACAAAATTAAGGTTGACAATGATATTACGGGTTGGACTTTGAATTTTAGTGCAGGCAATAAGACTTTGTGAATTTGATAATTCAGCTGTAGCTACCAGGGCTGTGCAGGAGACGGGCTACTGGATGAATTTCTCTAAAGAAGAAAATAATCAAGTAGTAAATAACAAAGTATAGATCAAGATATAATTACATATATATCTTTAAATCAGTTAAGCCAGTCTGGGTTATAAATTAAACTCTTTAAAACATTTAGTATAATGCTAAACAATAGAAAAGTTCCTTGATTATAGTGGTTAATGAATAATAAGCAGGTGTCTACAAAATAGTACTATGGTTGGTCTCTTTCCCTTACGGTACTGCCAACGCATTATATAGTACACAAAAAAACTTAGTTGCAAATAAACTAAGAGTAACACTAACACAAAAGGAGCCCAAAAACCTGGCAAAGAAAAAGGGTATTATTTGCGCGAACCCCACTATGACTCTATAGCAGTTCCCCTGTTTGCACACCGAAGCTAATACCATGCGAGAAACGTCACTGCTTAGCCAGCACAAAATAAAGAATTCCACCAACTCAACTGAGGTATGTAATCCAATACAGACAACCTGGTTGTAACCATTTAAAAATTAAACAGGTGTACATGAAGTTTACGGCGTCATGCGAAACATTGAGTCAAATTAGACTAATGGAACTTGTGGAACTTTAGCAAGTCTCTAACTAAGACAGTACTGTATTCCAAGCCCAAGGCTCGTGACGTAAAGACTGTATGGTAAATATACAGAGCAACATAGTCTCTAGGACTAATGTATAATACAGGAAACTAATAATTATTAGACTTGTCCCTCATTCTGGAGGACACATTATTCAAACAACAAACTAAATCTTTAAGTTAGTAAGTCAACAAGACTTGCAGTTGATCCATTGTCAATTCGACATACTCTCAAAACAAACGAAAATCATCTCCGACTATATACAGAATATTACAAGGAGGAAATAAACATTGCCTATTTTTACTACAAAAACTAGATTTCAAGTCATAAGGACTCGTTTGATTATTTGATGATACTTAATTGAAGGAAGTCCGTGGCCCCATCCATGGCTGCGTGGGATCCGATGTCTCCAGTTTGACGTTTTTTTTTATTGAAAGTCCGTCATCCTGTCCATGGTGGTGGCGTATCCGACGGCCCAAGCTTCATGGTCATCGTGTTCTTTGATGCGGCACGGAGCAGAAGTTCTTCCTTCAACGCTGGGTTGCAGTAAATTGGCTGTGATGGGGAACTGGCTGGGGGTCTTTATAAAGTGCTAAATCTGATACGAATGGAACAAAGCAGTGCAGGTGATAAACACAGGAACATAGAAAGGAGAAATACGGACAAAGGCGGGCAGAAAGAGAAAATAACAAGAGAAATCCACTTGCGGGGAAAGGGAGGAATAAGCTTCCTTGTCTCACGGCTAGAGTCTCTTGACGTGGAGTGGGTCAGTAGGTCGAACTCGATATGCACTCCTTTCCTTAGTCAGGTGTTATAATGTAAGCACGATGTGGCTGCCATCTTTGAATAATTTTCTTCTACCATGTGGCAATTCAATCGAAGAACATTTTGACAGGGTGAGTGGATATGAAAGCAATTTCTATTTAAATATCTCTGGTATGATTATATGATTTAGGATCGGTTATTATTTTTATGAGAATTTGTGATATAGATGTACTTTACTATTTTTTCTTGTGGAGAGCATGGCAAGGGTAAGTAAATTTATCCGACATCATCCAATGGTAAAGGGTCTGCATTAACGTATTTTATTCATAAATATGATAATATTAATCCTCTTCTTTGATAAGTGCTACAGTATTTATCAAAAGACAATATTTTTGACCAGCCACGTGTTTGAATGTAGGGAGATAAGTAATTTTATTAGACTGCATCTAGTCAGAGAAAATAAACTTCGAGGTAGATTCAATTAAATATGTTAATATAGTTTCTTTCTTGCATAAATTATAAAATAATTGATTTTTAATTGTAGCTGTCCAATCTGTCTGTTTGACATGCTACAATTAAAGATTTTATTCTTAATTGTACAATGTAACCTTTCAAACAGATTTGTATATCCCTTAATCTAAATGTGTTTTCAGTAAATTCGGGTATAATACCTCACTATTTAAAAATAAATACTTGTATTCACCTGACACACGTCTTTGCAAAAAAAAAAAACATTGAAAGAAACCATTAAATATATCCCCTCGCTATCAAGAAGACGACACACTTAAGTATCACGATTTGGTTCGTTGCAAGGAGTGTGTTTATGTCCATCCAGTATAGTATAGAGATCATTGTTTAAACATGACATTAGATTTCTGCAATCAATCCTATAGGCGATTTTAAGATATATACATAATTATATTCAATTAAAAAATATCTAAGGTTCTAGTCATATACAAAGCTAAATTAAATTAATATTATAAATACAATATATTGGGTATCTTATATTACTATAAGGGAACCAAAACAACAAAACCAAGTAGAGAAACCTAATCTTAAAAAGGAATAATCTCTTATGGGTTATGGCTCACCCAAGCAAATATATAAACACGATGATACGATACTCCTCTCTCTCTCTCCCTCTCTCTCTCTCCATATATAATATTACAATGGACATACTTTATCATTTGTCACTCATACAAATAATGTTGCAACGTCGGAATGGGTATGCAAGTCAAGCTCCTCTCTTAGCGTAGCTCTCACCGGTTGACTTTTGAGGTTATGTAGTACATAAGGTTTCTGATTAGTAACAGAGTTTTTTGACAAATGCATAGCTCCTTTGTTATCAGGAAACACATATATAGGTTTTATTACTCTTTCTGATTATATTTCAGAAATTAAAGTTCTGAGCCACAATGATTCCTGCTTCACAAGTATACAACACGATGGTTTTCTGTTTTTTACTACACCACGAAATGAAACAATTTTGTAATATGAAACAAGATCCTACTACAGAATACCTGTTATTAATTTTAATACTCAAGTCTAAGTTACTAAAATACGTTAGTTTTGCATTTATCTGTTTACTAAATTCTAACTTAAAATCTACTGTTCATTTAAGATATCTGAAAATCTTTGTAAGATAGGTTATACCTGATAAGTAGGTTAACAGCAAAGCAAATTTCTGGCCGAAAATTTGTAATAAATACAAAACTACTACTAGCTTCTTGATATGGAACACTTAAGTTTTTTTTATCTCTTCTGAGTCTTTAACATGAAAGTCCAGCCCATGGTTTAATGTAGTTGACACTTCTTTTGCTTCAGTCATGTGAAACCATGCTAGAATTTTTTAGTATAGTCTCATTGTGAGATCCAGAATTTACTAACTTTTCTGTCTCTGGTAATTTACATTTCAAGGCAATTCTTAACTGCTCCGAGGTCTTTAATTTCAAATTGGGTTTTTAATGATTGCTTCACCTTTTCTTTCAATTATTGGTTATTTGAGAACAATAGTAAATCATCGACATGCAGTGCGATTTATTAAAATATATTTATCATTTCGTTGGTAATAGACACATGGATCAGATTTTTTTTTATCTGGTGAATCATAGCTTGTTAAGACCAGATTAATTTTATTATTTCAATTTCTTCCTCTTTGTTTGAGTCCAAATACCAATATTTTCAATTTACATATGTTGTCTTTGGTGATCAGTTCCTCGGGTGGCATCACATAGGAAAATGTTTCATTGTAATCGAGGTCCTGTCTTTTACTGCACTTTTTAATAACAAGTCTGGCTTGGCATGTTGGAGGTTTCTTTTTGTTTTCTGGTTTTACTTTAAGTAGTCCCTTGCTCTTGAGGGACTTAACATTTACTAGAGGATAAAAAACTGCAAAGAAATCATTTTTAGTAATGATTTGTATTTTATAGACATGGCTTTTTCCATTGTTCACGGTCATTCCTTCCAAATCTTCATTTACATTTACTGAACCATCTAAGACATCTTGTTCTTTAACATAACAAGTGATGTGATCAAGCCATACCCTGGGTTTGGGTTGTATTAAAGAACGTCTGAGAGTCGATTTAGTTTGTTCTTCCACCTTTATTCTTTCCTTTTCTTCATTATGTGTCAGAAAAACCTACAAAAGATTTCCCATCGCCATTATAATTGTCACCTTGTATATGATTGTCTTACTCGTTCTGAGTGACTTCCCATTCCTGAAATTCTTCACTGGGAAGATTTTGGTAAAATTGGCTTGATTTATATTTTTTAATTTCTTCCGATTTGGCTTTGTTCTCAAGAAACGCCACGTCTCGACTAATTCTTATGTCCTTGCTCATAGGATAAATACGCCTGTATCCCTTGGTATTTTCACAATGCCCTAAAATGTTAATTTAGGATCCCATTTCTTCCATAATGATTTAGGTATGTAGACGATAGCTTCACATCCAAACATTCTTAGATGTGACGAGTTAGGTTTTCTACCACTCCATACCTCATGAGGGGTTTTATTTCTCAGAATAGTTGCAGGTGACATATTTGTAGGGTAAGCGGCCGTTGATACAACTTCAGCCCAATAGGATTTTGGGAGGCCTGCGTCTACGATGATTGTCCTAGCCTTCTTGACCAAAGCCCTATTAGTCCTATCTGCCAGCCCATTCTGTACATTACTGTAATTGACATTTAGCTGATGAACTATGCCAGAATAACTCGGTATCTGTTTCATATTCTCGCTAACATATTCGCCTCCATTATCCGAGTGAATCTTTTTATCTTTAAGCCTATTTGCGTCTCAAACAGTATATTGTATTCAGAGAATATTTTATGAACCTCAGATTTATCTTTTATGAAGTAAACAAATATTTTCCGGGAATAATCCTCAATAAACGTAATGAAATATTTACTTCTGTAGCAATTATTGCTACAAGGTATCTTAAATTGGGTTAGTCAATCAAAACATCACTTACCCAATCTCACCAACCGGACTAGCGAGCTATAACAACACATCCGCACACAATAACAACACCCAAACATCTGAGAGCGCCAAGTCTAGTGCTGCATCTTGCCACTAGACACCACCACCCGTCTCAATAACAACATGGACATGTAGAAAAGGATAGAAACTCCGAGGCCTTGCCAGAAGACTACCGAAGCTTCTAGAGTTTCTAGTACTGCGCACTTACCCCTCTCCATGTGTTTGAACTCAGTGATCCCCACCCTTGTGTAATCCCGTCTCGAGTGTTCGATGAGTTTTGCACCATATAAAAGACCATCCATCAAGAAAGAGACCACTCTTGGATTAGGCTCGGACACTAAGACGAAGCTTAGGCTTCGAGGACATACCTATACAATGTAAGGAGAAATTTTATTTCGGCACAAATATATATAAATATTGTATTCTTTCTAAATTCCCTTTTGATATTTTTACGCGTAAATATTGTTTTTGATATCTTATATGAATCTTCGTTCGCCTTACTGAACATTAAGTTTAACTTCACTTATGTTACGTTTGGATTGTAGGGAAATATGACTTTACTTAAAAATTAATGTGGGGAAGTTTATTCTAATGTTAGTTTGAGTTTTTTCTACTGTTAGTTTTGAATTTTTTTAATGTTAGTAAAATTGTGCGTATCAACTTTAATTTAATTATTTAAATTAGGAATTGTGTTTCAACGCTAGTTGACTTAGTATCAATTTGGGGAAGTTATTTTATAATATTAGGTCCTAACTATTCAGTGTTAGAATGCATGACGTTGATAACTATTCTTATCTATTTAACCTTATGATCTGGCTTAGGAGTTATTTTTCATAGTTATTGAATGTTTGCAGAGTGTTAATAATATTTAGGCCAGAAAATTATAATAGTAAAGTTAGGAATTACCCTTAACTTTAATGAATGGATATCTAAGTTTATTTATCAGGATTTTGAAGTTAGTATGACATCTACTTTTGGAGGATTCCGTAATAAGTTTTTGTTGTTTATTTGTGGAGACGTCATGCGTAGGCTAGTCATTGATGGGGTAACCACGGAACTTTAATGCTGCTAGCTAAAATTTTGACTAGCACTAAAATAGGTCATAGTGGAGAAATCTCATTTAAGATTATATGTTGTCATACGCCATATTGATAATGCTACGCATTGAAAGTTAATTCACGTATGTTCATGGAAAGTTTTCTTGTAAAAAACAATAAACATAGATTGTGATTATTGCACTTCAGCCTTGACGGATATTGTATTGATAAAAGATTCTTTAAAGAAGTGTTCTGTTCTTTAATAAGATGTTGGCTGAAATAAAAGCAAAGTTTTCTTTAAGACTTGAACTTTTTACTATTCTATTTATGCCATTTATCCCTATGTTTAGATATGTATAATTTTAATGTCCCTTTTAACTTAGCCTTCGACCTCATCATATTAAATATAAATTGATTTCTGAAGGAGGACAGTGATATTTCCCGCTTTCTAGGAGTGAGTGGCGTGCGGTGTAGACGGGTTGTGTACCCTGCTATATTTCACAACAAAAACATAATGTTATTTACACTTCGCACTCCTATTTATCTAAAAATTTTGATAATATTAATTTTATTTTATTGTATTGAATCCCTCTAGTTCTAGAGCTTGGATTACACTTCCACTGATAGATGTCATCTCTATCTGACCACACAAGTCTGAATGCACAAACTCTAGAACAGATTTACTGTACATTTTGCTTCTCTTGAACGGAAGTTTCATCCGCTTACCCATGATCCACAGTTCACATGGTTCATCATCTAAATAGTTAAGGTCCATTACCTTCTGAAATTTTTCTGAGTTTCTTCATCCCTTTTCGATTGAGGTGACCGAGTTGCTTGTGCCACAAAAATTCCTTGAATTGTGTGTAAAAACAATATATTCAGTTTTTAACATGGGCTTTAGCAACTAGCCCACCATCACTGTCATGAACATAGCCTCCTGTTTGTTCAAACGTTACAGTATGACCTTTATTAAATATTTTACTAGTTGATAGTAAATTCACTGCTGAGCTTAGAATGTGCAATGCATTACTTGCTTCTGCTTCTAAAATAGTGTCGTAAACAATGAATTCTAGATTAAAAGTCCCTGACACATCTGTGACTAAATCATAATTGTCAGCAGCTGCCACTTGGTTTCAGTTGAGGTTATGTTTGAAAGTTTATTTAAATTGTTTGTAATATGAGTTTATGCGCATGAATCCAGAAACAAATGGTCCTTGTCTTCAATCTTATCATTGTAGACCTTAAACGCTTTCTTACCTTGGGCTGTAGAAGGATTTTCACGAGTATGATCACTGTTCCTTACCATACCTTGATTATTCCTATTATTCTTCTGTTTACTTTATTTGGCAAAATGGCCAAGCTTGCCACAGCTAAAAAGACTTCATAGCAGGTTTTTTCCCTTTAACTTACTTTGTGATATGAATAAAGACGTTTCATTGGTTAAAGCAGAATCATTCACTTAGATATCTTTCAATAACTTCACTGTGATAGAATCACCCATAATTTGTTCACCAGAACTTTCTAGGGCCATTATCATTGGATTTTAATTGTCAGGTAAACCAGCAAGAAGCAGTGTCCCTACACTCTCATCATTTACAGGGAATCGCATATAATTTAATTTGTATGTGGTTGTTAAAATCATGCCACAGTATTCGTCCACAGACTTACAATAATTGCTAAGGTTAGCAATAACTAGATTTCTTAGTAATCCCACTCTCCTAGTCAGGCCGTAGTTTTATAATGCCTTTTCCAACTCATTCCATGCTTCAGCTTCAGTCTTGGCCTTATTTATAGGAGAGTAATAATTTGTTTTTTCCACAAACAAAATTATTCTTAATAGGGATTTTTCATCTTTATTCTTCCAAGATCCAATCTTACATATATTTTCTGTCACGGGATGTTCTCTTTATATCACTTCAAACCGATCATCGTACTTCAAGTAAGCTTTCATTGCATATTTCCAGCTGGAGTAGTTTTCTCTGCCGATCAGTTTTTCTACTATTGGAACTCCAGATGTAGATCCACCTATTTATACAATTTGTAGTGTAAGACTTTCGAGAAACTAACGATCGTGAATACACCTACTCCTAAACTAGATACCGTAAACGAAAGCACTTATTTATTCTCTTTTCCACTTCATTGTGTCACTCGAGAACTGTAAAACTATGCCAGAACCCCTATTACAGATATATCTAGTTTTGAACTCGAATCTATCCTTCTAGAACGCTGATAAAACATTTTTGTATTCTTGAACTAAAATAGTTCGTATTCAAGATGAGTGTACGAGAGAAAAACCATTCGAATTCATTGCCGGTGAGATCAACCAAACCCAACACAGGATAAACGTTAAATATTTTCCCATGTGGACTTTGTTATATCTAACCAATTTCCTTACTATTGTAAATAATCTTATTAGAATACTTGTATGATATCAAAAATAAATGTTACTTCTGAGCAAAAACGTATTCTTCGGGTATTTATAAGGTCTTATCTTAAAGACGTGATAAACTAAATTTTTTGTTTCATTACAACACTTTAGTATTATTATTAAGAAAAATAACAATACTTTGTAAAAACAGATAATGCAGACGTTCGAGATTGTTCATCCATCACGTCTTCTAATGTGCCAAATAAATAACCTGCAATACGTTTATTCAATCTAAATAGCTTGACAAATTCTTCATCACCCCTACCCAAAATGGCCAACTTAATTCAAGTTTACATTCTTCTAATTCTTGGATTGCATTCAAATGTAATATTATTTATTCACCAATTCTGCTAAAATTTTATATTTCGAGTGGGTTGACCCCTTCGAGAATTAGTGATAGAAATCAGTTCGAACTATTTGTGTCTCGAATGGTCGCAAATGATTGTGGAATATCAAATGTGAAACTCAAAAAGGAAAAGTCCCCGAGATATTCAAAAACACACTCTGGAATACGGGGCATTATCTAGACCTTTGATAAGCACATTAAATAAAAAAAAGGGCAGAACAAGTTTAGAACAGTTTTTTAATATTGATTGTCAAAAAGCAAATATACATAAGATAAAAGCGCCTTCAGCCATATTCAACTTATTACACGTACATAGAGACAAGGAGGTCATAAAACAAAGAGGCATAAATTTACCATCTCAACTAATGCTACTGATCTTTAGTGAATATTTAAATTCTGTCACCAAAGTTTATTTGAGGAAATCCACATGTCCAACCTATTCTTAAAATATTTGATGAATTTGTTCAATTAATATACAGCCATGTAAATCTATCAAGCCCATTTTCACTAATATCTCGATTTATACTAAATTATATATATATATATTAAAATAAACTATGCAATCATAAAAGGTCACTGTGTAACTATAGAGATAAATATGTTAATTCGAAGATATCAAATGTATGCATTAAAATTTTATATTTTAACTACAACTAATTTCAAATTACCTTTGTTTACTTATAATGAAATAATTTTTAAATGTTCTGAGTGCTGGTGTGTGTGTGTGTGTGTAATAAGTTGTGTAGAATTAAATTTGTCTGAGCTTCAAAACGCTGTCGAGAAAAGTGTGTTGTAATTCGGTCACATAAACGCTAGTATCGCATAAAGATACTCATGTTTTTATACTAATAGTATCTGGCCTTTCTAATACAATTTTGTTGTCTGTGTTTCACAAATTTATGATGATGTTTAAATGTTAGGTTATGCCATGTTGGTTACTAAATTAAACCGTTTTACTTGTGTTAGACTCCAAATGAGATGGCAAAATACCTAGCCCAACTAATATTGGTGGGGAGCCAAGTGGTAGGTAGAGCTTTCGCTCGCGCCCTGAAACAAGAGTTAGCCGCGAGTCAGGCGGCTGCCCAAAGCACCGGGGGCCCCAGAAGGGCCGCAACCAATGCCCGGACAGGAATAACACTAGAGGAGGCACAGCAGATTCTTGACGTTGATAAGCTTGATCCTGAACTTGTCAAGAGCAAGTATGAGCATCTCTTCGGTGTTAACGACAAAAGCAGAGGGGGCTCGTTTTATCTTCAGTCCAAGGTCGTTCGGGCTAAAGAGAGACTGGATGAAGAACTCGAGGCTGTTCAAGACGGTGTCAAGAAAACTACAAATCGTCATGAGAATTAGTTTGAGCCCAGAAGCAACCATTTAGATACGAGTTATGTTAGGGGCCTAGTAGCCTATTATCTATTTTGATGTCTGGATGATTTAATTATTTGTAGTAAATTTACTCTGTTTTGTAGACGTGTATATGACCGTATAATTTTTCTAACAAATATAATGTTTTAGCCCTCCAAGTGTTTTATTAATAAGTTCTTATTGAACTTTTTGTCCTCTGCCCCCTATTGGGGCTGGAAGGGAGCACTAATGTAGGCTAATTAGACATGTACACGATTTTATAGCAAATTACTTCTAGTGGAAAGGGTAATAGCTAATAGTAGTTGACAGTTTTGAAATTTTTGGTTGTAGGTTAGCAGGTTACACTTTTTGTGAATGTTATAGACAGGTTTTCTTTCATAACACTACGACAGTAAGTTAGGCCTACATTATTACTCACAATAAATATACCAAGATTAAAGACTTACTAATATTATCTTTTAACAAACTATTACACACTTAAATACCTTTTTTTCCTTCACTGCCATATTTGTCCTATTATAATTTATTCTAATGTAGGCCTATAATGTATTATTTAGACACGATTATAAATATGTGTCAGTGTTTGATTTGTTTTAATTCATTAAAAAATGTTAAAAGATAGGAAAATAAAATTATAAGTATCAAAAAATTGGGTTTGATAAAAAAAAAACTAAATGTATGACATTAATTTACAAGAATATTGATATGTTTATGCATGTGTACATTTGTTCTAAAGGCAAGGCATTCCAGGGAATGTTAAATATTGTGCGATTTTATCCTCTCAAGTAGTGAGCACATTTCTACCTATCATTTATACTAGAAACAATATCTTCATATTGGTATATTCCAATTTGTGTTGTGTTAATTGGGACAAAGGTATTTTGATGTCAGATAAAAATAATATAACAAAGTGATCTGTTTCTAACATTCACTACACACACACTATCCCCAAATTTCCTCCCTTTATATCTGTTGAGAGTTGGTCAGAAACCATATTTCGAAAGGTAGCAGGTTTGTAATTACTTGAGCCTTATGTTTATCATTCAGTTATTAATATACAAAATGGTTTAGGCCCTAAATATATGTAGCTTTTGGTAGCTTCACTACTAATAAAATATTCTTTAAATTACATAGCTATAATAAGTTACCATGGATATTATATAAAATAAAAAAATTTGAGAGGCATTAACAAAACCACTAAATAATGTATAATGTCTTGAAACATTGTAATTATTAGGCTTAAAATGCCTGTGTTCTCTGACAAACCACTTTATAACCAAGGGTGTGGAAAGGAGAGGATGGTAGTTTGGGGGGGTCCAGATCCCATCTGGTGGAATTTGATGGAACCCCCTATACCTATTAACACTTTTATTGGCTAAAGGTATATTAAAATTATATTGAAAAATTAGCTTTCTCTGACTTTGCTTACAACCATTATCTCTGGAGGATAGTGTATTGTGACAAGTGACCTTACAACTATTATCCCCGGAGGCAAGTGTACTCTGGCGAGTGACCTTACAACCTATATCTCTGGAGGCAGACATACTTTGACAAGTGACCTTGCAACAACCATTATCTCTGGAGGCTAGTGTACTCTAAAAAGTGACCTTACAAAAACTATAATCTTTGACAAGTTACCGTACAACAATTATATTCTCTATAGGCAGATTATTAATTCACTCGGCCTCAAATTTTGGTTTGACCGTGACCCACTCCTTTGTTTAATAGTTAGGTACCGGTAGGCTGACTACATGTCTAGCGTTCGACCAACCCTGGCTCGATGGCTGAGTGTTCAGTGGGACTGTTATAGGTCAAAAGGAAGCATCATTACTTTCTTAAAGAATCTAGCTTATGTATCCCAAGTCATCAAGTATTTTGTTGCAGTTCAAGGTTAAATAAATGTATAAGCTTAGATAACTTTGAGTAAGCTGAGTGTGATTAGGAAACAGTATGCTTAACTCTGAAGACTAAAGTTTGACCCCTAATTAGCCACAATGCTGGTGGCTTGTTCCACTTTGTGGTTTTAAAATCTCTCTCCAGGTAAATTATGGTATATTTATCTCAAATCTTACTACAGTAATCAATATATATAACTACAGTAGCCCCGAGACTTCTTTGGTGCTGACTGACAGCTCACAGCTGACTGACAGCTCACAGCTGACAGTCAACATTTAGCTATATACCTACATTTTGACTGTCAGAAGTGACATCTGCTAAACACATGTTTTTGCATATCATATGGTTCAGTGTAGGGATACATAATTTAGTCTGGTAACTTTTCAAAGCCGTCAGCTGTGAGCTGTCAGTCAGCACCAAAGAAGTCATGGAGCCTGTATAGCTTAGTTAATAAAAAGCTCTTGGTGTTTGAGAGAGTTTAACTGTTGCAAAGCTGAGTTACATACATCAGTGGTCAAACTGTGTTGCATCAGTACCCAAACTACTTCTTAGGTTGCCGCATGGTTTAAGGCACTACTCTTGCAGTAAACTAGACTGCCAATTAAAGGGAGAGCAAGTTTCAAATCTCACTCTAGTGTGGTTTTCTCAAAATGGGTTTCCACTCTCCCTCCAGGCACATGCGGGTACACTTCATATAAATATAACCTTACTCTTTTTTAAAACCATTGTGGTTAATAGTATATATTAGTACGAGCGTAAAACCCAAACAGGTAGTAAGACCGGTGTTAAAAAAAAAACTATCCGCTGTTTTACATCAGTGAACATCCTTTATATTCAGGACAAAAGTAGCAAAAACTATTTTAGTTGAGATATCCAATTGTATCTAAAAAAATATTCTCTACTCTGTGTCTATAATTCAGGTTATCCACAAATTTACACTATCAGAGCAGAAAGGAGTAAGGGAAAGTTTAGAGCAAGTTAACTCGTATTTTAGTAAAGGGATTGTGGAAAAAGTTGAGAAAAATACCTCAGTACAATAAGAGAAATTTAAACTTTGACCTCCCTCTTACCAATAAACCAGACTGCATGAACCTGAAACCTCTTTTCTCATGACTGTTGGTGTGGGTTCTATAAAATTATGATAGTTCTAGGAGTCAACTTGCGCCAAATTTTAAATCAAACACTATCCTAACATAAAATTTAGCAAAAGTTTACAGTTATTGAAGGGCTCAGGTATAAACCATGATATCAACATTTTGTTGTGTTGACTTAAAAATATAATAGGCTATTATTTATTATTCTAGGATTCAACTTTTTCTAAATTTTATGTTAGGATAGTGTTTGATTTAAAATTTGGCGCAAGTTGACTCCTAGAGCTATAATATTTGTAATTGTTTATTTTTAAGTTAAAACATCATGAAAGTGCAAAATGTTACAATACTATGGTTTACACCTGCTTTGGTGGCAGCATATTTTAGAGCAGGTGTCAGCTAGCTGCCAATTATGAGCTAAAAGTAGCTCACCCGAGACATTTATTAAGCTCTTTCAAGTAGATTATCGTTGAGTGTTGCCTCTTGTCTCTAAGGAAAATTATCTAGTTCTGGTTCATGTTGCACTATGAGTGAAGGCATGGGAGGGGGCCTGATAAAAAAAAACAAATGAAGTAGACACACAGATGAACATTTTGATAACTGCAATTGGATTGGAGTGAAAAGTTACTTACCAAACTTAAAGAGCTGGTAAATGAAAGTGATTTTTTGTTTGTTTAGCACCACGCCTTACTACCCATTTGGGTTATACGCTTAAGTACTAATAATACTAATGGCTAGGAGTTGTGAAGGTTGAATTTAGAGGAAGTGAACCTACATTTGTGGAGGGAGAATGGAAAACCATTTAGGAAAAACCACCCCCAGTTCACCCGACCAAGATTGAAACCTCAATTTACTCGTCCTCGACAGTCGAGCTCAGCACAAAACTAGTGTGTTAACTAACTAGGCCACCGAGACGAGTGTGAATGGTATTCTCCTCTGTAGGTAACATACCAATAATTTTGTGTACAAAATTAACAAATATTGTACTGTCTAGCATTAAAAAGTTCATTTTAGTATAAAATGTACTAATATTTGAACATTATTTCCATCACATTTACGAAAAAAAAGCCCATCCCTGACTGAACAAAGGTTTGATGGCAGAGGCCTTCTAAAAGTAAAAAAAAAATCTAAACATGATACAGCAAATTTTAAATCTGCATAAATCACAAAATAAATTGACATTTCGAAAGTATTTCCCATATTCATTGTGTTTTGAAACCTCTGTTCTAAGGCGTCACATATTAGACTAAACTGTCGATGAAAGGGAGATTGAGGTTCGAAACTCAGTTGGGCATATTGAGGGTGGTTTTTACTAACTGGTTTTCCACTCTCCTTTAATACAAATGTGGGATACATCTTCTAAATTCAACCTTACTCATCCCTAGCTCATTTGTGTAATTAGTACATATGCATACAGCCTGAACAGGTAGTAAGATGCGGTGCAAAAAAAGTAAAACGACCCTTAAAGTAATGATGACCTTGAAATATAAATAATGCTATGAACATACAGAATAAAACATCAATAGCTTGTAAACATTTATAAAATTCAGTCTTGAAAAGTGATATTACAACATGTCACAACATGTAGTACAAACCAATAGCAATAGCTCTACACACAATAATAAATACATCACAACACAGAGTACAAAGTACAGAGGGTAATTTAATACCTAGCATGTTTCGTAACAACCCAATATCAAGACACCGATACAAGGAAATATAACGTCCTGCACAGCATTATGTTTGCTACAGACAAATCAAAGCCATATTTCACAACTAATAAGCTTGAAAGTCATTATTTAGAGTTAATATCAACTTTATTTTACTAAATCATATTTCTAAGCCATATTATGTCTGGAGATGGATGATTCACTCCTCTCTACTTGTCTGGATATTGGTTGTGAGATACACGTTCTAGCTTGTATCAGACTATTTCTGAAGTGCAGTTTTTCTTGAGATCTTGAGATGGATGACTCTCTTTTCTTGACTGGATGTTGTTTGTAAAATGTGTGGTTGTAATTTTTTTTTTAATTTTCATCACAGATAATGTTTCATTCTATTTTAAATAATGTGAGCATTAAAATCTTAAAACTAAATTTTTTCTAAAAATTTAATAAATATTTCATTGGTATTTTTATAAGTTTTAAAAGTAAACTGGTACATTAATTAAATTCAAGCTTGTTTTGGAATGGAAATGTTTGATTTCGCAGACCTCTACTAAGCTCTCTCTCTCTACCTTGAACATAATTAGTACAACCTGATCATTTTGCTTGCTAGCAGCACTTCAATTTCAAAGGTACAATGGAGTTTCATCAAGAGATTTATATATGCAGATCAAAAATCATTAAACTTTGGTAAATAATATATTTTATTTTGTAGACTGGTATAGATACCATCGGTGTAAACTAGAAGCTCATTATATGACGACTGACAGGTAAAAAATTATTAACAAGACCAATGTTGAATTGATATGATGAAATCCAAATTGACATATCTGCAATGTTTAAGTGATATACATTGACAGACCACAGAGGAAACAAACTAAGTAACTTACTTAACTACACATTGGTTATTATCTTAATGGAATGATATGTTCTCACTTATAAAGATTATAAATAATTAAACTTCTATGTTATATATACAATTTTAAAAAAAGTGGGAAGTTCACACTATGGAGCTCAGTAGGCCTACCAGTACAAAAGTTTACATTGTGGAGTGATCTAACTACTAAGTGTTCACACATTAGAATCCAGGCATAAAAACTTGTGTTCACACTCTGGAATACAGCTGCAGTAATAAGACGTGTTCACACATAAGAATCCTGCCACAATAACTTGTGTTCACGCATTGGAATTCAGCCAGAGTAGCAAGTGTTCACATACCTGCTTCGGTGGCTGCATGGTCTGAGGCGTCACTCTCATTTAAGACTATATTTCAGATGACGGGGAGATTGGTGTTTGAATCCTGGTCAGGTGTACCAAGTTTTTTTCCAAAATGGTTTTCCTCTCTCTCTCTCTCTCTCTCTCTCTCATCTCACAAAAATGCAGGTTCACTCCCTCTAAAATTCAACCTTCCTCATTACTAACTCATTAGCGTAAAAACATAGTACATATGTGTATAACCTGAACAGGTGGTAAAGATATGGTACTAAAAAAGAAAGTACACAGATCTAGAAGAAGTAACCAGGGCTGCGGAGTCAGAGTTGGTAGAAAGGTACTGACTTCAAAATAAAAACTTATAAATTATAATCAGGGGGAAAAAAATGGGTGAAATGTTACATATTATGAAGCATTGCTTTGCATGGAGCTGAAACATGTACCTTAAGGAAAATATATATATATATATATAAAATTGGTGAAATGTTATATATTATGAAGCATTGCTTTGCATGGAGCTGAAACATGTACCTTAAGGAAAATATAAATATATATATATATATATATATATTTGGAAAGTTTTAACATGCAGTGTTGGAGGACAATAGAGAGGATAAAGCGAATAAATCAGGTGACTAATGAAGAGGTCAACTGAATGTTTCACATTATGTCTGAAATGTTTTATTGAGTGATGTAATAGAAGGCAAAGTGAAAGGTAAAAGGGAAACTGGAAGACCACAAATGCAATTGACTAATGACCTCAAACATGGAAGGAAGATGAAGTTTCAGGATAAAAAAAGGTTTAGCCTAACAAATCCACAGCCCTGGCAGTAACAAGTCTTTACAAATTGGAATCCAATCACAGTAACAAGTGTTCACATATAGTAATCCAGTGGCAGTAACAAGTGCTTAGACCTTGGAATTCAATTGTATAGTAGTAATAAGTGTTTACACATTGGAATCCAGTGAAAGTAACAAATGTTCATTGATCATACACTGGAATCTAGCTGCAATTACAACCATTAACATATTGGAATTCAGCAGCAGTAACAAATGTTCAAACACTGGAATCCCTAGGCAGTAAAAAGTGTTAACACATTGGAATCCATCTGCTGTAACAAGTGTTTACACATTGGAATACTGCTGCAATAACACATGTTCATACACTAAATCCCAATGGCAATAACAGATGTTCCCACACTGGAATACAGTGGCAGTAACAGCTGTTCAAACACTGGAATCAAGTGGTAGTATCTCAGTGAGAACCACAACTTCATATGGGGCACAGTCCTCGTAGCCGAGCGCTGCACATAGCCAGCCATAGAAACCTTTTTCCAGGTCACTGATTTCTTTGTACCATGACTCCAGGAACCAGGACACTTGCACCAGCCCTGCATATACTCCCAGACCCAGAGTGAGAACTACTATTAGAAAGGGATACAATAGGATGAGAACTGGGGAAACCAACACACGACATACTAGTGGTTTCTCCTCAGTGTAGTAGGTAAACACGTTGTACCAGGTCAGGGTGCCTACATAAAATGAGTAAAGCCCTGATACAGCTACAACAAAGGGCAGGCACAAAACTGTCCATAGAGCTATGTGAGGGCCTCTACGCAGACCACACAACAGTCTCCGAGATGACACTGACCCATGCTTCTGGGCTGCTATAGTGGCTTCAAGAACTTCTAATTCCTCCCGGGAAATATTGAGGCGTACATCAACACTCTGACCTGCCTTTTTTCCTCGCTTTATGGTTCCTGACATAGTGAGACACGGATCCACGCTGTCAGCCAATGAGTCCGAGGTCTCTGAGCCACATCTTAGAGCACAGCTTTCATCCTCTTCACAGATGTTAACTCTCTTCCTGCTCTTCCTTGTCAGATCCATACTTGCATCACTGTCCAGTGTCTCCCTAGTGCTAGTCCCACTCATCCCAACTTTTGTGTCTGGGCTGTCGGGCGTTTCCACTTGCTTAGTTTGTTTCGCAGTGGTGTCTGGAGATGCTTTTGACTCAGCTTGCTTCCCAGTGCTGTCTGGAGTGTTCCATAACTTAGCTTGTTTACTAGAGATGTCTGGAGAAACTCTTGGCTCAGCTTGTCTGCTTGGAAATTTCTCATTCTTAATTGGCCCAACTTGTTTCCCAGAGCTATTGAAAGTATCGCTTGGCTCATCTTGTTCCCCATGCTTGTCTTGAGCAGTCTCAAATGGTCCAATTTGTTTCCCAGGGTTGTAAATAGTGTTTCTTGGCTCAGTCTGCTTCAGAGGGCTGTCTGGGGAGTCCCTTGTCTCAACTTGCTTCAGAGGGCTGTCCCTTGGCTCAGCTTGTTTCCCAAAGATGACTGGAGTATCCCTTGGCTCAATTTGCTTTCCAGGCATGTCCGGATTATCCCTTAGCTCAACTTCCTTCCCGGGACTATCTGGAGTGTCCCTTAGCTTAGCTTGTTTCCCAGGACTGTCTGGAGTGACCTTTGACTCAGGTTTTTTGCCTAGTCTGTCCTGATCCTCTCTTGACCCAGCTTGTTTCTCTGGGCCACCTGCTAACTTTCTTGATTCAACCTGTTTCTGTGGTCTGTCCTGATTCTCTCTCAACACAGATATTATCTCCGAGCTGATTTCACCATTGAAGCCAAGATAGTCTGACAGGTTCTTGTCATACCCCTGTGAAGAAACATTACTCTGTGGCATTAACATGACAACTAAATTATAAGATGTAATTATTATAAACATGCCCAATAGTCATAAATGAAGTGAACAACATATGGAAGGGGAATTTTAAATATCTATAGTATATTCACAACTTTAGTTTACTTAGATGACAGCTCACAAAGTTACTAGAAATAGTCCCTAATGTATCCCTATGCCAACAGCTGACATCTGACACTTTGGGTAGCTGTAATTAAAACATATGGTAATGTATCATGAATGTGATAGATAACCACAGCAATTTAGGCCAATATTATTTATATTTATTTGAGGTTGGGCACAAATATATTTATCGTCTTATTCTACTTCCATAAATTATTATTCAAAGCACTTTCACAAAAGGTCTAACAAATATAGCTTCAAAATGGCAACCAGCGAATTTAAACCATGTGATTGAACATGACAGAAACAAGTTCTTTACAATAGTGCACCCACGCAGTGGATAAAAATATTTTATTCAGTTAAATATTTTGAAATTTGATAAAATAATCATAAAACAATTTATTACATATAAAAAAAAATTACAAGTATTTTATCTTTTCTAAGTAAATATGATGCCTTTATTAAAAGGTATTAATGTACGCACTATAGTAAACATTATGTATAACATTGCCAAACCAAGAATAAGTACCGGTACTTTTAATTATGTTTAAAATATTGTTTCGAATTGGGTAAAAAGAAATTATTAAACATAATTAAATAGTGTGAGAAAACTTTATACTTACATTATTTTAAATGTGAAATATATCATGTAACTAAAAAAAACTTATCATTTAGGTCTATAACAAAAGTGATATTCTACAAGTGTCGGCAACACAAAACCTAAACATATGATTTTTGAACTGTCATCCAGGTAAAAACCTATCATGAATAGACTCTACACTAACATTTACCTGGAGTAAGAAGGAAAATGAATCAATAACAAATCACCCTCTGAGGATTTAGTTGGATTTCTAAATCATTCAGGCTTTCGCTAACCATTCATCTACCCCTGTTAAAGAACTACCAAACTAGATATTGTAATTTCTTAGTTCATTATTAAATAGTGAAAATGATTTTTAATAATCATTTGTTACTCAATCAGCTACATAATATGTGGCTTTGCTCATTGTGACTTTCCTCTTCTCGCTTCATGTAGAGTAAATGCCACAATGCTAGTGAATTTCCTTAATATTTGTTTCCAAGTAGTAGCCTACCAAGGTTATTATATTAATATTTTATTGCAACCATTTTGCTGACAAAACCTTCTATTGTCTAACACTTTTTGACATGACATACCGGTGATTAAGTTCCACTAGTGAATGATTAAAAAGAGTTTGACCATCATCACCATTATCAACTATTTCCAGCCTGTGGCTGGTTCAGTTTAGTAAAATGCCTCCATCTTTATTCTTTAATCGTTTCCATTCTTTTCCTCTCATTTAGACACTTTGGGTTATCTGCTCCTCCCATCTCTTTCTTGGTCTCCCTCTTGTGGTATTTTTCCTAAAAAAATTCATCTCCATTTTTTTCTTTATCATTCTCTCCTTTTCCATTTTTATTACATGCCCATACCATCTCAGCCTTGATTCCTATACTATCTCATAAACTTTCTGTAATCCCAACTCTTTCCTGGATAACTTCATTGCCATGGCCTTCACTTTCCTAGTCTCTCTTACATTCAAGGTGCATGTTTTGCTGCATTTTTGACTATGGCTGTGAAGTTGGTAAACTAGGCCTCCAATTTCATATATAGCTAATGTATATTAATTAGTCATAACAAACGTCCTGCAGTAAAATCCTCCAACTCAAATTACTTCATGGGAAGCTTCTTTGACGTGTGATTTTTTTTTTAAATGTCAATATAAATTAAAAATACTGGTCCTAAAAATAAAAATTATATATAAACATATTGCTATAACATTATAAGTTTTTATTTTGAAGTCAGAGTCGGTATATTTTTACTGACTCTAACTCCACCAAAACTGCTTATGAATCCATGACTCTTGACTCCAACTTCACAGCCCTGGTACAAAGTATACTCTATAGAGCACTTATTTTAAAGGCACTTCTATTCTCCATAAGAGATTTCTTACACCTATAAAACAATTCCCCCTCTTTATTAGATCCTATCTACTCCCAACTTTTGCCTGAATCATGCTTCCAAGATATTTTACACTCTAGTTTGATATCTTGTTTTTTAATCTGGAATCAGTTTTTAGTTTAGTTGTCAAAACTATGATATGATTTAAATTTATATTTTAAAAAGCCAAATCTTGGATGTGAATATTAATTTTGTCTATGGATACTAATTCCAAATTCTCTTGGAAATATTGCATGTGTAAGAATTCTTTTTCACCATAAATTCTTAACCTGTACAACATTAACATTAATTTTGAGTTAAAGGGCCACATTCAGTTTAATGGAAGTAAATTAATATTCTAGGGTAACTTATGGTTGATAGGTCTGTACTACAATGTTAGCTAAGACATTAATAATCAGATACCTAGTCTAAAAATAGCTAGGGTCTATGCTAACTTATTGATTTAAAAAAAAAATCTTTTTCAAACTCAACAATCCTTTAAAATTTAAAAAAGTAGACAAATTTAAGTCTTATTTCTCTAGTCAGTTGGTCAGTGATTATCTATGGTGCAGCCTTGAAAAGTACCGACTTCATTTCTACTAAGTTGGTTTGTTTGTTTGTATGGTTTAGCACATTTTATTTTGCCAGCAAAAGGGGTGGCCCTCTTTATCCCTTGTGAATTATCATAAGTTATTTCGATAAACATGTAATTTTAGGTGTGAATATTTGATATTCCTATATCTAAGCAGCATTTTAAAAAGTATGGTAGCTTTATTAATGAGGGGTTTTTCCTTCAAATACTGCACTAGAGAGAACATACATTATGTATAAGTAATATCTACAATCCCCATCTATAAACAGCCTAGAGATTGGTAACTCTCCTTGGTCATATGACTGAAAACACTGCTAATACCTTCGTTCTACATTTAATTGAGAACATTTTAAAATTAAATAATTGTATCTTTTAAAGAACTGAACTAACCTGCGTGCATGTAGAATCAATGTGGCCATTTGCAATCCAACATATTTTGGTAGTATTTGGAGGTACATATCCTGGAGTTACTTCAGCTTCCATCTTTTTCAAACTCTTGTATTCGGCTAACTTTTAATCCTGGAAATTACAATTGCAATTAACCAAACTAATTAAAAATATTGTTAAAAATTGATTAAGGTTCAAATTAACTCAGAATGTTATGTTAGATTTAACCTGTTGGTTGATGCTATTGTGTCTGTGACATTTAATTTAGGCCTACTTGTATTGATACTTACTCTATGGCATTAGAAACTCTATTAAGTTCATTGCCTCATTTACCAAAATATTACACCTATCTCTATCTTGAGCTAGTTCTATCCAATCCCCCTCATTATACTATAAATCTTTCAGGTCCATTCTAATGTTATCTTCCCATCTGTGTCTACGTCTTACCAATGGTCTCTTCTCACCCTGAACATGGTTATGATTCTCCCATTTGCACCGCATGTCCTACCTATCATAATCTATGAGATTTGATTTGCCCTAGCAAAGTCTTGTGATGAGTACAGGATATGCAACTCATTATTATGTAACAACCTTAGCTCCCCAATAACCTCATCCTTTTTTGGACCAAATATCTTCCTAAGCACCTTATTTTCAAACACTTTTTTTTCTTTCATTATGCAAGGTAAGAGAACACATTACACACCTATAGCTAACAACCAGTAAAATTATTGTTTTGTATATTTTAAGTTTTGTATTCCTTGAAAGCAGACAATATGACAATTCATTGACCAAGTAGCATAATAGCACACATTTCTCAACTGTGTCCTTTTCCTAATTTCCAATCTAATATTGTTATTGCTAGTTAAATTTGTTCTTAAATATTTAAACTCATTAACCCTGTCAAATGATACGTTGTTCGAAGTAATCTCTAAATTATCCTCTCCAGTAGATGCATTTTCTGTTTGATCATATGCTTAGTTTTTTCACTGTTCAGTTTTAAACCTATTTCTTTATTATCCTTTAATAAAATGTATGTATATATATATATANTATATATATATATTTCTTGCAGTTCAGCTTCCTTGCTATTGCCCAACAAAGCTAAGTCATTTTCATATCATAATAGCTGCAATGTACCATTTAATGTCAACCCTTTCTTACTTTCTTGCACTGCCCTAATAGCATACTGTACTCTGATGCTTGATTAAAAATTAACAGGGAAAGTGCATCTCCCAGTTTCAACCCATTATTTATTATGAAAGTATCTGATAAGTGACATACAGCCGGAAACCTGCCATGGTACTAAAGAGGTTATAAATTATTAAGTTGTTTTATTGCCTGTTATCAATTTTATATTAGGCCTGCATAATTAGTGTTTAAAGTAGAACCAATATTGCATTTTAAATTTTTTATTTATTTTTATTTATTTATTCAGAAGTTGTTTACAAAAAGAACCAAGATCGGCTCATATGCATATAAACATCCTAATGTTGGCGTGGTTCATTCACTAACTAGCTTAATACATTTAGGAAAGTGAGATCTATTACAGGGTATAAATTATTTGTCCTAACCCAGCCACATTATTTTAGATGCATTCAGCCCAATAATAGTAAAACTGCAATTAAACATAAAAGTATATAACAAAAAAACTTTTACAAAATAAAGAAAAAAAGTACAGTATACATACACATTCTGCTTCAATTATAATAACAGTTTCTACAAAATTACAGATAACGTTTCACCCACATATCACCTGGTCAAGATTGTTTTCCAGAATGTATATTTTAACTTCCCTTTTGCGTATAACCCGAATGGGTAGTAAGACGCGGTGCTAATAATAATAAACTTCCTTTTTAAAAAGATTAACATTTTTCATCTTTATTGAGTAGAGTCCAAAAGTAGTGGTGTTTACTCTGTTCTGGAAATAATTATTTCTACTTCTTGTAGAGTAATTCCCCTTATTTATGTTCCCCAATTTTTAGGTTACTAATAGTTAGGCTGTTTTCAAGTTTATATACCATTACAACCATATACAAAAAAAATAGCTTCAGTCAATTTAAAAATACCCAACCTTTTAAGCTTAATGTCGCCGTCCTCACCGCTGGGCAGCAGAAAAATATTTTTAGTGCTGTGTTTTGTAGTCTTATTAGTGGTATTAAATGACTTTTAAAAGTATTACCCCAGATTACATTTAAGTAAATAATTTCTTGAGTTTAAAAAATCTTTACTAATAATTTTCAAGCTCATTTAAAAAACATATAGGCTCTTTATTAATGTATTATTACTATCCCCTTTAGTTTAAAAAGGTCATTGACAGTAATATAAGCCTTCCAAATTGGTAGGCCTAACTTGTATCTTAATTCATTTAACTCGTTTGTATGAATCCCTAGGCTTTAATATAAGTTATCTCAGCTCTCATAACCAAATGTTTACAGAATAGCCTATACTGTCAAATGGGGTGAAGGTGACTACTTTTCAACTTTAAATAGCTTTAAACAATACCTATGATTGAAAATAATAAAAATATCATTATATAAGTCTTGGTTTCAAATATATAAACACACACCTTAGCTATTTTTAGGTTGGTTAAAACATGTATACATTAATTATTTCTAATTTGGTCATCTTCACCACATTTAGGATTTTTGCTAATTGTTGGGGTGAAGTTGACACATGGATAAGTTGGTTGCAAACACTTTATATTACAAGATTTTTAATATATTTTTGTTCCAGATAAATATAGCGATGAAATTAAAATATAAAACACTGAAAGATTAAAATACTAAAAAATATAACTTATTCAATTTATTAGACTGTTTATAACTTATTTTGGTTTATTCAGCAGGAACACACTAATATAAAATGTAGTGTCCCCTGTTGTTAAGTTTATAACTAGGCAATACATGCCCAACTTTGCATATGTCAAAATTGATTGAGTTACATGAGTGTCTTCAAATTGGATACAATTGTTTGCCACCATGGGTTTTTTTCCTTTTCGGACATGTACACAATTCACAAATGTTCCTTCGGGTATATTATTTTTTCCATGCATCAGTAATTGTAATTTTACCCTTCAAATGTAATGCTTTTTCCATGTCATGTTCACTGTATTGGCAAAATTACTTATTAGGCTTCATAATCTATTTCCTTGGCATCTTTAGCAGCGACAATAGTGATAAGTATATTAGTAACAGGTAGACAACAATATGAATCAATAAGAAATAAACAGAAAATATGAAAGGGCCAAAATAAAATAAATTTTAGTTGGCTATATTTGAATCTAAAGCCTATTTTGGCTGTCATAATCAAATGCAACTTAATTAATAGGTAAATTGGTATTGTGATTAATAAAGAATAAAATATTAGGCCTATTTTTGTGTATGTTAACAGGCAATTTATTGATATCTTATATTTCTCCTAAAAACATAACCTTTAAAATGACCTAACCTTATTACAAAACAACATTGTAAGGATTTTAGATCATTTTTATCAATACTAATTATTAGCACAGAAATATTAATAAATGACTGTTTACCTTGCTGTCTTTCAAATTATTTAATTGTTTTAAACATCAATTATTTAAAGACATCAACACCACATGGAAAATAATAACAAGTGTGGCAGGCTGGACGCTGGTCAACTCCACCTCAATAAAATGTCCAAATTGCACAGTTTTGTATTTTAGATAATATTTAGGTTAAAAACTATTGTTTCTCTTTGCCTTAATATTAGTTGTGTTCAAAAGTATTGAGACATTGTTTTTATCTTGTAGAATATTTCTGTTTAAGCTATAGATCAACATCTAGAACTAACACTTTTTCAGGGTTAAAATATTTTATAAAAAAGCAATATGCTAAAATATTTTTTATAAAATAATACATTTCATTTTAATTGTTTATAAGCGTACAAACTGGACAACAAATGTAATGAGATTGTATGTAAAAAACTAAATTTTTAATTAATTAAGTCATAATAAGGAAAATAGATAAATTTGATTAACTTGGTCAACTTCACCCCATTTGACGGTAGGTTTAATATACTAGAAGATCCTTTCACAGGAATTTCCCAAAATATTAATTATTAAAAAAGAAATAAAAAAATACTGAGAGTAAAAATGGCTCTACTCTTTTAAGAAATATGTACATCCAAATGTTTTCAAAAATTAAATCTCAGTTTAAGAAACTTAAGTTTGTTCTTCGTAAAATTATAATTATTAAGGCAGCTAACGTATCTGTCTCCTGAAAAAAGTTGCAAAAACGAAACATTAAGTTGGATAGAGTGTCGGACTCCCCAACAAATATATCTTCCTTGCCCTTTTATTAAGAATTTGTAGATCTTTATTACAAATATTTATCTACCAAGCCCTTTTATTGATTAGGTAAATTATGAAGAAAATGACATTAAACTGGCCATAATATAATTAAGTGATAAAGTATTTGCCATATAGTTTGAGTGTTAATAACTTTATTACAGCTAAATGTATTATTTTTGTTTATTTACAAACCTCAGTTCCCTTTTAACTTAGCTTGAAAAAGTTAAAACACAAAGCAGTTTACATTAGGCTAGCTGTAAAATGTCAATAATAATAAACATTATTATTATTATTATTATTATTATTTCATTCTCGATCTTGGAACGATCTTTTCAAAAATCGATTACTTACACTCGATATTTAGATTGATCTGATTAACGATTACATTTTTTGCATTGAAAGAAAGTAAAAAAAAATAACAAGGTAGCAAATTTGTTAGGCTATAAGCCCCGTGCAGTAGTGATGGGCATAATCGAATGATTTTAAGAATCGAATAATTATTCGATTCTTTGAAAAATAATCGAAAGAATCATTCGAATGATTTTGAGAAGTAGTAAAGTGTCGGTAATAATAGAATATTTACTACTTCTAAAAGTAGTTACTAGTTGCTCATTTTGCTTTGTGCTACTATTCTCTTTACCCTCTGTCTTATCTCCCAACACGCATTCCTTTGCGTTTGTAGCTTATCAACACTTTTCTATTACTCCATTTAGTTCCTTGGGACAGTGTCAAAGATCAAAGTACAGTACAACAAAATACTATACAGTGAAAAAATAAACGCATTTCACAAATAAGTAGCTCGCAATTAATATAGATACTTTTGTGTACGATTAATAATTAAATAAGGAACATACGTTTCCCTTTGTGTTTAAAAGAGTCAATTTACCCTTTAATATTTTCTAAACATAACAAAAATATACAAGCTTACAATCGTAAAATTATTTCAGTGAATAAAATTATAATACGATCTGAATATTACAACCGGGCAATGTTTTATTAAATACATTACAAGTATACACTCATCTACTTAATAAATTTAAGTCAACGTTAAAAAATAATATTTTTCAAACCATTCGTGATATATGTGATTAGTTAGTTAGGAAGGTAAAATAATCGAATCATTTTTTAATTTTTATTCGAATTAATTTGGCTGTTATTCGATTGTGAACTGTACAACCACTTAAACTTTGTATTAAATTAGCCTTAGAATCATTCGAATGCGTAAGGTCGATTATTGTGTAGCAATATGGACTATTTATTGAAAATGAATCTAATAGAAATGAAGACCTGTATATAGATTGCCTGGAAACCTGCATAGTCATAAGGTCGATTTTCCTCAGCACTTCTGGCAAGGGTGGGATAAGGGAATGAATCGGTCAGCTCGCGTCAACTCAGCTACTGTTTTCATTCGAATGTTTTCCTCATTCGAATGATTTTGAAAGAATCGATTCTATTCATCCGATTCTGCCCATCACTACCGTGCAGTGTAGTGCAGTGATGTACGTAACGCTGGTAGGGGGAGAATATCTTGAAACACTTGAATGATGTTGATTGTAGAAACATGTAGCTAACCATAGCTTATTTATGTACCAGACATGTTTGTTGATTTCAATACAACAAATCAAATGAAAAAGTCACATCATAAAATAGGATTTATTGTAGTGTGGGATGTTCAATCAATATAAAAACAATAATAAAGACATAACATTTGACATGTTCTTTGCTATGAATGGAAACGGGAAGAAGTGGGTTCAAATGGTGACAGAAATTACAATCATAATCAGTTCAAAAACGGGCATCTGATTCATAAAACCAATCAGTTTAGTCTAAAAAAGAAGAAAATCAGTCAAATACTGCTTCCTTGATAAAGAATATTCTAAATAGAAGAAAAAAATACGCAGACCAAGGAGTGAATAAAACGAATTATATTGATTTATTCTTTAACGGTGTAGCAAAAACTATCCCTTGTAATAAAGCGATAACAAAGGTAAGAATATTATCCACAGTTCCATAGTATGGAGATTGAAGAAATGTCACAACAATTACAGTCAACTTGCCACTCAGTATCTACACTGTTCCTAACTTCAGCTGTTTGAAGCTATAATCACATGCTCTAACTTAGGGAGTCTCAAGGAGTTCCAACGACTCTTAACATGTAACGATCCTAGATAAGCAGCTAACAGCTTGAAATTTCTACCTATAATGTCACAATAAGTAACATTTAAAATGAATCCTGAGTTAGAAATAATTTTGACTATGGAAGGAGGGCTCCCAAAACTTTCTTTAGATACGAGGGTTACCTCAACATCTTCTTTCACTGCGTATAACCAACCCGAGGGTACTTTTCTAAAAATGGGTTGCTATGGCAACGTTATATTTTTTTAACGGTTTAATATCACAGTATTAGGCTTTTATACAAACCAATTGAAAACCAAACTGTTCTCCTTAGTGTCTAAAATCATAAAATCATTAGGACATACAACTATGTTTTGTTCTTTACCATAATCAAAAAGTTGTTTTACTTTAAAGTCACAACATATTGTCTATCTTTACTAATCAAAAGTACATACCGGTAGTCTAGGACATATTACACATATGCACGGGTGCCCACAAACATTTTTCCAGGGGGGGGGAATACATATTTCTCCACCCACACATACACGCGCGCACCTGAAAAAACTTCTGCGTGCATTCGCATTATAATTACGCTGTAAAGATACTACAAATATAGAAATTATTAAGAGCATGGTTTTTGCGTTAACCTGAACGCAACTAGTAAACTTTTAAAAGTAAAATTTGACACATTTAAAATTAAAAGTCATTCTATTCATAGCTATAAACAATCTAGTGTCATATATATTACCTTAAATATGGGAATTTTGTGACATTATTTAATCATCCTTTATCTTATTCATCATTACACGATTATACAATGATCCAATCAACTTACTTTTTTTTTTATGAAGGAAGTCCTAGGAAGCTAAATATATTAAGAGATTGTTATTATTTTGGTGAGGTAAAATACATTTTTTGAAAGAATTTAATTTATTAAGACCTTTTAATTTGAACTCATTTCACATCAGTACATAAAAAACACTACCTAAAGTCCGTTCACCGTAGGAATTGTTTTCTGAAAGGCCTTTTTCCCTACCAGAAATCTATTATATAGTAGAATATTGGTAGGAAAAAATACCTTCCAGAGAGTAATTCCTACCGTGAATGGAGTATTCAAGCAAGTTTTTAAGTAAAAGAAGAAGAATAGATAAGAGTGAAGGAGGAATGGTGGAAAAACAGAGCAAGATGCAAACGTTATACAAGACTGACCCGAATGAAGACTGGAAGCAGTAAAGGCTGATGATGACTACCTACTTAAATAGCAACTGAAGGCTACGGTCACTTCCAAATTGACGTATAACTTTTTCTATAAAAACAATTTTGTATGAGTTGACTTTCTCACTGTGCACACTCAACATACATAACCAGGATAAGGTCTTATACGTCATCGTTGATCTCAATGACGTTTTGACACTATGCACTGCACTATGCACGAGCTCTATACAGTACATGCCATTGCTGGCAATGTTATAAGATGAGACTTGCCTGGCTCATTGATGGGAAGAAATCTCTTTTTGAAAGCAAATCCAAAAAGATCTAGATTGTTGTCTTGCATTTCTGATGAGGACCACTTGGCAAACTACATCGTTGCTTCAATTTCAAAATGTTCTATTTTGTTTGTATTATTTATGATTATAATTTTTTTTTCTGAATCTTCACGATCTACATTCACAATCTTTGACGAAAAAATGGAAAACAGGTTAAATTGAGCACCATTAGCTTCGGAGAAATGACATTTTAGATAATTAATGATAGAATCTAAATAAGGTTGAAATACAATTTGCCAAAAGTAGTATTCAATATTTAATGCTCTAGGATTAATGCGGTTCATCTGCCTGCCACACTGACTTTAAAAGCGTTCAAGTGGAATTGTTGGTGTTTGAAGTTAATAGCAAGAAACGTTGGATTATATCATGACCCATTTGTTAGAGAGAACACCAAAAGAACTAAGACACAACATGGTGGCCAAAACATAATAATTAACAAGCCTACCAAGAGGGTGCAGCAATGTACATCATAGGTATATTTAGGCGCAAATTTACTATATTATTCTGACACATTCCTTTAATGATCGTCCACAAAAATCTTTCTAATATCTTAATGGCATCGTTCAAAATACACACATACACACACACACATATATATGTGTGTGTGTATGTGTGTATTATGTGCCAAGTAGGTAATCAAGTTTTCTTGAAGTGGTTAAATAATTTTGTTTCTTTGTGTGCTCAGTGTGTTGGCTCACACACACATATATATACACATATATATACATATATATATGTGTGTATATATATACACATATATATACATATATATATGTGTGTATGTATGTGTGTGAGCTAACACACTGAGCACACAAAGAAACAAAATTATTTAACCACTTCAAGAAAACTTGATTACCAACTTGGCACATAATCGTTGAAAAACCTCACGGGGCAATGGTATCGTAAGGAGGTCGGCAAGCTGTTCCTTTGATTCGGTGTATTGCAGCTTAATGTCACCAATGTTTGAATCGCACCCGAATGGAGTGGTAGCGAATGTATATGTGTTTGGTATGCTTTTGGTATTCCGGATTCTTCACAAGTTGTATGGCACTTTTATTGTCAACGAATATCGGTGTTGGTGCAAAAGATTCTTCAAAGATGTCCATGAACATCGTTATAAGCCACATACCTTCTTTAGATGCTGCTGAGACCACCATATATTCAGCTTGGGTGGTTAAGAGGAATACTGTCTTATGCCTATTTCTGCTCCAAGTAACAGACCATCCGAGATCTTGAATATGTGGCCTGTTGTCGATCGCCTTGTATTGAGGTATCCGGCATAATCATAGTCTTAATATCCCACAATCGTGATTGGGTCTTGGGACTTTCGATACATGACTTCATAGTTAGCTGTAGCTTCGAGATATTTAATAATTTTCTTGACATTGCGCCAGTGGTTTTTGTCAAAGCTGTTGCAATACTTGCTGACCTGCCTCACTGCAAACGCTATAACAAGGCCACTGACCGTGAAAATAAAATTAATGCGCCAACTGCTTACCTGAACGGTACATGCTTCATTCACTCGTCTTCTGCTGCGGCTTGTAGGCAAGTACTGGAATCTGCAAGCAACAAGGATTAGTGAGATTGATTCTTTAGGCAATATGGTGTATGTAGGTTGATTGTTCAATTCGCTGATGTAGCGTATCTGTATCCATACAAAGAATTATACTAATGATGTCGTAATCTCAAAACCCTTATGCAACTCATTTATTGTATGATTTTATATTCGGCCCCATCACAAGACTAAAAAAAAAAGGATTAGAAATACATAATGCTCAATTGCCCCTCAATATTAGCTTTTTAGATACACTTATCCTCATTAAATTGCCTGAAGCCAAAAGTTTTTATGAATTAGTCTAACTTTCGGTTACAACAGCGTGACGAATGATTCAGACCGTAAAGACTCTTATTGAGTTTACAAACAACATTTTGATCCAACTGTATTCGTTCTTGAGGACTCAAGTATACCCCCTCTTCAAGATCTCCACTAAGAAATGCAGTTTTGACATAAAATTGAGATAGTTCATAGTTAAATCTAGCTGCAATAGAGATGAGTACTCTGATCGAATCATAGCGAGGTATAGACCAAATTCGAAAATCTTACTAAAGAACACCTCAACCAGAGCATTAAGCAGAGAAACCACTTTCACAAGTTAAACCAGTAAGATACCCAGATGAAGACCTTGTGACACATCAAAAAGCAAAATCACTTTAACGACGACTACTACTACCAGCTCCTGCAGGAGAAGACCATGAGCAGTAACCAGTGGAATACCCACAGCCACAGGAACAGCAACCAGCAGCATTGTTAGACAACATAGGTCAACAGACAGCAGTATTAGTGGACATCCCAGGTCAACAACCAGCAACATCAGAATCATAACCCCTTTTAAGGCCACGGAGACAGTTTCATACTCCTGTGTAGTTAGGAGATTATGTGTACATCTAAAAGGGGTATACAGTAATATACTCTGCAGCAGGAATGTATATAGGTTATGTTGGTCAATCTGGAATGAACTGATTAGAGTAGTTATGGCAGTAAGTAATGGACCACATGTTCCAGTTTAGTACTTTATATTTTGTCCTAGTTGGCGGTATAACGTGCGCAATGTATGTGGTTGATGCACAAGATTAAATATTTGTATGTGTAAGGATATAGCAATCCATTAAAGCTTGTTTAAGTTTATCGAAAGTATTTGCTTCTACACAATTAGAGTCGTCTATTAAAAATTCAACTTTTCCACCTAGGCGTAATTTAGTGCTTGGTATTCATCATCTGTCCACCTAGATATTACTGCTGCTTGGCTTAATTAAAAAAACAAAACGAAATATTGTCTTCTACTCTAGCGTGAAGTAAAAGAATAGTAGGCATAAGCGAAAAATTTCTTATATTGAACGGGTTTTATATCACCTTTATCGTTATTAGTTTCTTTAGTTAGCATTAAATTTTCATGTTCAGCTTTGATTTTTTATAATTCTCTAACCATCCGATCAATAACAGTTTGAAGGTCGACCTTTACTCCCCCAACTTCAATTAAGCTATGGTTAGTGTGAATAGGAGTTGGTACCTTTTTATATTCTATGTTCCTCTCCGAAAACGCTGTTGAATTCGGTAGTCTGGCTCTCTTCTCTTGGATCCCGGATTGGACGTCCATGTTGCGTGTTAACACCCACGTTTTTTTTATGGTAGTCAGTATTTGTACACTTCATTCACGTCAACTTATCGTATTTCAACTATCTATCCTAATTTTGACCCCAATTATCAATATTGTTTATTAATATCGAATGATCAATCCCGCTTCTATCATCAAATCAATCATTACTACTATATTACTATTCCCCCTTCCGTGGGCTTACTTGTCAGTCTAGTTTATTGGGATGCTTAGGTAGAGCCAACTAATTTTGAGGTTCGTTTTGATATTGTTTATTGAAATAGATTAATAATACTAAGCAAGTCCATAAATGTGATGTATGTTTTAGAACTAATTGAAAGCGTTTATAAAAAAAGGTCCTCGTTCTATCATTATCCCTACCCAGCAGTTCCATGCCCTTACCTATCATCGGTGCTTATTTTTAACAGATCCTGAGCACCCGACCATCCAGCACTGTAGGATTGTTGTTTAACTCAGACTTCTAAGATGAGTTAGGGCATCCTACTCTGTACTGAACAAGGACTCAAGCCGTAGGATTTTCTACCCACAAGCTGCTGTAACTTGGTAGCTGAGTATGTTGAGCACTTTAAGAGTAGCCCCTTAACAACTAGCATACTTATGAGCCTCCTAATCCTCAAAAAGGTCTTAAACTCGTGGTTGTATACCAAAAAAGGAGGGGTGTTTCTCTTAAGTTACTAATTTTTCCAATACTCTGTGTTATGCTAATTGGCAAAACAATCTACTTTTTAAAAGCTGCTGTAACTGCCGATTCAGGACAATTGACGGTAGTATGAGTTCTTAGGCTTACGTCAGCCCAGCATGCTCTAGATTATCTAAGGCTTCAAGCTATGCCAATATATAACATCTATACATATAATTTATGTATATGTATAAAAATCTGCTATTTAGCTATAGTTCCAGCCTATTGTATTTCATATGACTGACTAACCTTTTTTTATATATGATTCACAAAACTGTATCATTGTATTATATTAGTAATAACTTATATGTTTTAATATTTACATTATTTCACTCTTATTTTGATGTCAATCGATTTATTTATTTATTTTTAAGTCCGACACCTTAGTTCTGTCAATAGCGTGTCCATTTACTAAGCTAAGGCTTCTGTGTTCAATATTTGGCATGATCTACAGATTTATCATTGTTGAAATGTGGGGTTCCCCTCTCACAGTAATGCATTAAAGCCTGTTCTAGATTTAAATTAGTTTATAAGTCACGTGCTGATATAATCATTTGGTTCAGAAAGTGCACATAAAATTCCTCAAATAATAATAATAATAATAATAAAAATTATCTTTTTATACACTCTAATTTTCTCTTTCTTGCATTATTGTTAGCTTATTATTAATGTAAATTAACCATTAAACCAAAATGTATCTTTACTTATAAGATTATGCAAATATATAAATAACTCATGTATTAAAATACTACAAAAAAAATTGGCCATGGAAGAATAATTATTGTAGAACTCTAAAACTCATAGCCTCGCAAGGGTTGGACGCTGGGTGTCGGATGGAACTGTGAGTTGGCCTAACACCTAACGCTACTAAAGCAATGCACCCTCTTTTTGAGGTGAACTGCGTCCCATGGTCCGTAAGCAAGGCCCGTGGACACCCAACCTCCTGCACATATGCCTTCACCTTCCGAATGCACACTTCCGCCGTGGCTTTCTTGATGCTATATATCCGACAGAGTTTGGAAAACACATCGCAGATGACGAAAAGGTATGTCACTCCTCCTTTGCTTTTAGGGAGCGGGCCATATAAGTCCGCCTCGGCCAAATGATTCGGACCCTCGGGAATAATTGCTTGAAACTCACCAATGTAGCTTTTGGTCGTGTATTTGGCTCTCTGGCAAAGCCTGCAGCTACTCAATTCACTCCGAACTATACCATCCAATCCTGGCCAGTACACATACCTTTTCAAATACAAAGCACACTTGCGTGCTC
>CABFVX010006816.1:0-36439 GCA_902151425.1 Timema shepardi
CAGAGGTGAAGGAAGGGTTTGGTAATCAGATAAATCTTTGCCTGGACCGAGGATTGAACCCTGGCCGCCAGCATAGAAGTCTGACATCTTACACCTAGACCGCCAGGTCACCAACTAAATTTATACAAAAATCACTTTAAATTATATTTTTGAACACTGTTATGAGACTGATCACATTTTAAAAATGTCAACAAATATGTCGACACTTTATCATTGTGGACTGATGATGCCAATCGTGAATGAGAGCAGTCTGTCGGTATCTGGCGATAGGCTGCAGCCCCTAGTACACTTAAAATCCTTAAGGATATTCAAGATTCAAGACTATTATAAGAAATAATGTTAACAATTAGTGTTTGTATTTTCTATTATTCTTTTGTACGTATTATATTTCCTCTTATGTTAATAATTTCCCCTAAGATTCAGGATTCAAAGGTAAATTGAACATTCGGATTCGAGATTTGGATTTGTAAAATAGTGGATCCGACCCAACTCTACTATTTTCAATATTGAATAACTTAACTGATAATGAACAACCATTGCTTATGGGCTGTTACATCTTATTGTGCTAAATATTTCTATAAGTTAATTTGTTGCACTGAATTTAATTAGTTTTCTATGTGTACAGTAAAAGGGATTAACTAACACACAATACTTTATTATTATGCCAATGTCCATTTTAATTCAATAATAAAAAATCTATTGGAATAATATTTCATAGTCAGACATTGCACTCATTGTATGAGTTAATCATTTCTTTAATAATCATCAAAGTTTAAAAAAAAATTAGTACCAACATTAAAACCATATAGGTGGCTAGATAGACAAAGGCACCAGTCTCCTTTAGTCTGGCATTGCCAGTTTCAAAAAGGTTGGGGTTTGAATCCTGGTCGAAATACTAGTCTTTCCTTAAATGGTTTTTACGCTTTCCTTCTATACATATGTTGGTACATTTTCTCTAAATTCTACATTCCTAATTATTAGCCCATTAGTGTAGAACCAAATATGCAAATAGCTCTAACAGCTGGCAAAAGGCAACCAAAAATTAAGGGTTTATTAGTAATTTTTTTTGTTGGTAACATTTTTTTGTCTCAATTTTGTGGTGTCCTATAGTGTTATCAATCCTTTGATAGGTAGTTTAATCGAATCCCCCACTACACCCTGCTAATAATGTTTTCGTTGTTGATTGATCCCAGGCGCCATGCGTGGCCTCAGGGAAATGTACCCACCTCGTCAACACCTGGGCGCCATTCCTCGCAGGTCAGGTGTGCAACAGTTGGCGATGGACGGTAACAAGGAGAACTGGCTGGGACTGAGAACTGTGCGGCCATGCGCTCGCACCCTTTGGGCTGGTTCTCATGAGGTACATTATTTATAGGTGTTTCCTTAGAGGCTGTGAATCTAGCCAGACCCCTGAGTGGTGTAGGTGGAGTCGACTAGGGACTGTTGACAGTTGCGACGGCGAACCTTGTACTGGTTACTCTCATTTTGACTGGAGGGGTGGGGTTTTCCTCGCGGCCGCCCAACCATACGGCAAGGTTTTGCTTGCAATTGTCGACAGTCTAGATTCCTCCTTGGACCAGTCAAGTGTGCTACCTTAGTGGTTGAATCCTTGAGAAGATTTGAGGATTCGAGAACATTTTGGATTCAAGATTAAATCCCTAAAAAAATTTTTTTCTAAATTTTTCAAGTGAGATTTTGTTTTAGAGCTCTAATGCTGCTTATTGTTGGTTCAGAACCTATAATAATTTACAAAAGATAATAGCTGGTACATGGTAACTGTCTGTGGCTAAACTACCCTAACTCTTCAATATGCTTGGACCATGCAGAGGGATTAAGTTTAACCACATCCTCTGATGAAGTACTGTACACCACTTTACTGCTAGTCATTCAATTTGTCCCTGGATGAACTCCGGGTCATGAACCGGCTGTTCATCTTTAACTTGAATGTACATGTTCAGTACAGAAGTCATTGTCTCAAGACTAGGAGTGTAATCGTAAGCTAGTCTGTCGTCCTAAGTTGCAATTATCCCTAGTTTCAACTACGCACTTGTGTAGCTGCATATTCTTGATTTTGAGTCTACACATTGTTCTACATGTTGGTCACTTTTTGGCTCCCAACATTATTTTTTATAACCGTTTGTTGGCTCTCATTGACGTCAAGCATCAAGCTAATGAAACAGCAATCAAATTTAGGTGATTAGATATCAAGGAAATGACCTGTTATTTACATGGAAAAAAGGATGAGAAATCACAATTTGGGGAACAAACGTCAGGTTTTAGGACACCAGACAAACACACTAGGTTATACATAGCTCTGTCGATTGTTGGATATAATTGGATTGTTTACTATGGTACTGCGGACACAACTTAATTATGTAATCTATCGAGTAAAGTATTGTACAGATTTTGCTTTGACAGCTAATCTCACTCTAAACCGCTACTGAAAGAAAAATAAATAGGATTTTTGACAATGTTTCCTTCCCCTTATTTTTTTTTAGCACCACGTCCTACTACTCATTCGGGTTGTACACCTATGTACTAATTACACTAATAGGCTAAGGATTAGGAAGGCTTAATTTAGAGTAAATTCACCCGCATTTGCTTAAAGGGAGAGTGGAAAACCATATAGAAAATATAAACCTCATTTTTTTAACTAAAAGGTTCTTCCTATTGTGATTAAACTATTATCAAATTTTAATTTGAAGTTACTTTTAGAAAAATAAATACATTTTTGTTTTGTGCTTAACATTGATAAATTCTACTGAATTATTTACTTACTTCATGGCACTAAGAACTCCCAAGTTGATTGTTGCACAAAATTACGCCATTTAATTCTATCTAGAGTTCGATCCAGTCCACCTCATTACACCTATTCCTATCCTGAGCTAGTTTTATTCAGTCCACTTCATTACACCCTATCCTAAATAGTTCTTTCCATTCCACCTCATTACACCCTATCCTATCCCTAGTTCTATCCAGCTCACCTCCTTAAACCCTATTTCTTTCAGGTTCATTTTAATGTTATCCTGCCATTTGTGACTAGGTCTTCCAAATGGTTTTGTTTACTTTGGTTTGCCAGTCAATACCCTGAACATGGTTATAGAATTTCTCATTTGTGTTGCATGTTCTGCCCATTGTAATTTACAAGACTTGATTAACCTAACAATGTCTTGTAATGAGTACAGGGTATGTAACTCCCCATTGTGTAACCTCCCGACTTTCCATTAGCCTCATTCCTTTTTGAATCATATACCTACCACTTTATTTTCAATCACCATAAATTGGTAAAATTATTATCTTGTATATTTTGTATATTCCCGAAAGTATTAATGTCTTGACTTCCAATCCAATATTACTATTGCTAGTTAAAATGGTTCCTAAATATTTAAATTTATTAACCCTGTCAAATGATATCTTGTTTGCAGTAATCTCTAAATTATTGTCACCAATCTATGCGCTCTGTGTGATAACACTTTCCAGAGCACACTTTTAAACCTATTTCCGTACTAAGTTTATGTTTAAAAATGAGGTGGCCCAATGGCTAAATAATTTTATAATAAAGAAAATTGATAAAACTAAAGAAATAGGAAAAATAAATTACTAAGAGTAAATTTGATGAAGAAAGCCCACCTAGGAAAATATGAAAAATGTGGGAAGATTTCATTGCAAAAAAGTAACATCTTTTTCCTTCTGTCTTCTATAGTAAAATTAGTCACACACACATTTTAACACATATAGAATCATATTTCGGCATTGTTGCTTTTATTAAACACAAAGAAGAAAGAGGGGAGTACAAATAACACACTGGATTACTCCATTTTGAATTTAAAGATAAACTGTTAGAAACACATTGTGCCAACTGTTTTTAGGAGTAAAGTTAAATTTCTTGGCTGGGGTTAGTATTTATGTAGACCTTTTTAAAAATAATAGTTATAATAAATAAGAAAATGATTAATAATGATAATAATAAAAATACATTTTAAAATAATAATAATAATAATATGATAAATGTTAATCTTATAGAAATAAACTATATTCTGTTGAGGCCTGGTGGTAATCCATTGGTGTGCCATTTCCCCCTGTCTGAGTTGAGAACTGTTGCACTGTTTGGGAAATGCTCTTATTATTTTGGTGGTGTAGCAGGTTTGAAAGTCCTGGTTGTGGGTACCAGCATGAATGGGTACAGGCTTGTCCGGATCTTTGTGGTTTGTGTCAAAACGATGATTGTTCATTCGCTGTCTGAGAGAACCTGTAGTGAGGCCTATATATTCTGCATCACATGATTTGCACTGTAGCTGATTTATCAAGTTATTGGTTTTGCAATTGTAATAACCAGGGATCTTGTATTCCAGTTTGTTAACTTTGCTGTTGAAGGATGTATCTGCTAGGTGGATTCCACATGTGCTTCAACAGGGGTATGAACCTTTGGTAGTCAGTTTTTCTTCTCGGATTCTCTTGGGGTCAGGAAGTTTGGGTGGCCGTTTGAAAGTGACTCTTTGGGGTGAATTAAGAAGGTTTTAGGTCTGGGTGAAACTGGGTATACTCTATTCACGGTAGGAATTACTCTCTGAAAGGTCTTTTTTCTTACCAATATCCTACTATATAATAGATTTCTGGTAGGGAAAAAGGTCTCTCAGAAAACAATTCCTACACTGAACAGACTTTAGGAATTTGTAACCACTTTTAAGGATGGTGTTGATAAGTTGTAGACCAGGATGGAATTGTGTTGTGAGAGAGATGTCCTCATTTTTTGGAGGGTCATAGTCGTCCTTGGAGAGTGCTCTGGAGATTTGATTGCCTATTAAAGGCTCGGGGTAACCTCTGCTTTAGAAAGCTGGGGAAAGTTGTTGACAATATTCAGTTAAATCATCGAGTTCTTAACATATCAGTTTGGCTCGAGTGGCAAGACTGAATGGTAGAATGGTAGAGCCCTTTTTGGCTGCTATGGTAGTGGAGGTATTGTTGGTGATTGGTGGGTTTTATATGTAATGGTGTGAATTAGGTTGTTTTCAAGGAACAGATTCACATCAAGGAAGGTAAGACTATGCTGTGATTTATTGTGGGTGAAGCTTAAGGGGCTGCAATTGTTGAGATTATCTAGAAAGATTTCCAAGGAGTCTTCGGAGTGAGGCCAGATCATGAAAATGTTGTTGATGTAGCGAGTCATAGATAGGATTTGATGGGCTGAGAATGTAGAAAGCGTTCTTCTTGTAGTCCTATGTAAAGATTTGCTTATGAAGGAGCCATAAATGTACCCATAGCTGTGCGTTTTATCTGTAGGTAATGTTTGTCTAGAAAACAAAAATTGTTAAATTTAAGGATAATCCTAGCCAGCTCCACCAGGAAAGAAGTGGTCGGTTTCTACATGTTACTATAGGGTCTCTCAGACAGCGAATGAACAATCATCGTTTTGACACAAACCACAAAGATCCGGACAAGCCTGTACCCATCCATGCCAGTACCCACAACCAGAACTTTCAAACCTGTTACACCACCAAAATAATAAGAGCATTTCCCAAACAATGCAACAGTTCTTAACTTAAACAGGGGGAACTTTTGAAACTTTTTAGACTAATAAGAAATTGGTCAATTAAAAGGAAATATGACTTTAATGCAGGGAAAATGTCAATAATTCTCTGGACTGCTGGCAAGAGAGAAAGACGCTTTTTCTTGCAGTTACCCAAAACACTTTTATACTCTGTATGGGTGAAATCACAAAATGATTTGAGTGCCTCAAATCGTTCACAATAAATGTACAAATGCTGGAAAATCTTGTTAATTATTAACTGAAGCTCAATAGGTAAGCAATCTGCAGCAGTCTGCACGTCATTATGTATCACGTGTCCAGGACAATCAATACCAATTATATTATTTACAGTATTTTCCTGCATTTTAAAGTATAGATTGTTATTTCCCTTTTATTTTGCATCCAAGTTCATATTTGTGTTATCTGCTGACAAGGCAATGGCCTTTTCAAGGCGATCTAACTTCTGTAACACTTCCAACACGTAAGAAAATAACAGTTTTGAAGTTTAACCGCGTAAATTAACTAATTCCAACACCTTTACACCTTTTTTTAAATCTCACCACCAAAGGGACTAACTTTTTGTACAAGTGGTTTGATGAGTCTATTGATACTGATATGAAACAAGCTTCTTTTAACTCTTCATTAATCTGTTTTGTCGTGGATGGCGCAATAACATTGGTTATTATTGTCTTGCACTTTGTTTGCAACCATCTGAATTTATAATTGAAAAGGTTTTTTTACAATGGCTGTTGGGCAGTCCATAGACTTAGAGCTGTGACTGCCGTGTAATAAGCACAAGAACTTGGAGGAAAAAAAGAGCATTACTATAAATATTGCCAACATTTTAATAGAAATTGCCCAAAAATGTTTCATGGATCAGGCACCAGGAGTGTTAAATGGTTATATTAAAACACAGAATAAAATCCGTTATACACAGATTTTTTTTTCCAGGAAGGACACTTAAAAAGCAGGATATTTGGAATAAATTTGGGACACCGGGACATTTGATCAAGAAAATGGGACTGTCCCGGTAAAAACAGGATGATGGGAACTCTACTCTAGTCATTATTTTCTCTCTTATCTCCCTTTTTGAAAATGGGTATTATACCTTCTTTCCATTCTTGTGGTAATACCTCATGGTTTCTTATGGGACATAGCAATATATTAATTTCTTTTACTAACTTTTCACCACCCCCCTGTATTAACTGTTTATATTGTATTATTATAATGAAGTGCATCTTTAAGAGCCATCATATTTATTGTTACAGGAGACACCTGATAGTCGTCGTCAATTGGAAAGGTTAAATGGCACAATTGATGTATCAGGAATTCACGAGGTAAGTAAATACTACATCTTTACTGATCCATTTCAAAATAAAATCTGAATCTGAGCTTACTAATTTGAATCAAATAATTTAATAACAACTTTTTCATATCAAATCCAAATAGATTTGTGTTTGTCCTAGTAGATGCTATTAACAATGTTACTTTTTAACCCAGTTACTTTTAAGTTCCATTAAAATAAATAAATAGGGATGGTGAGGCGACGGGGAGAGGGTTGAAGAACCAGGCAAATTGAAATTAGCTGCAGGATTTGACTAAAATTAGGTTTTTTAATTATCTCTAAGTAATACATTTAAAAGTAGGCATTTCAGCAATATTAAGTAAAAAAATTCATTGATTTAAACTCAAATAAAAAAATATCACAAACGATATTTTAAATAAAATACAATTCAAATTGTCCAAAGAACATGAATCTGTCGTATAGACTTTGCGGCTGAGCTATTAGTGTGTATAAATATATGTATGTTCATTTTCCTCAAAAGTTCACGAAAACAGTACAAAGAGTTTTCCATATCACAGCCACAAATCCAGCTTTTTTTTTGAAATGCATCTTTATAATTGAGTTGCATTTTGAAAACTTGGATTTTCTTTTCTTGGTTTCTGTTTGTTCAAAACAGAATTCAGGACATGCTCTAGCTAATGATTTTAATTTCCTTTCTTGATTAATAGTTGATCTTGAAATATTTCTAAGCACGTGAATTGAAAATGTCACAATGTATAACTTAACATATCAACATCTTTCTAAAATTACCCTACATAGAAATACACTATACACTGTTAGCAAAGGTTAATGTCGAGTACACAAAATTAACGTCTGAGACGAACATAGAATCTACAAATACACTTAGTGGGCTAATTAACACGAAAAGAAAGTTAGCGTGAGCACAAAACGACGCGGTCGGTTCGGTGACGGAAAAAGAACTGTGTAACGGAAAGTTATGTGATTGGCTAACTCGTGATGCTTGCGCTACTGCAGCGCCTCTCGTGATTGGTGCAGTGGTTGGATCGTGCATCTTAGTCAGTGTCTCCAACATACACAGCTCAAATATTTGCATTTAGATGCATGAACACACAGGGTTTCTGACGAAAATATTGCTGGTTCACACTATACACAACGTATATCCCAAGAGCTTTCAACTTAAGGTGCATATGGGAAAGCGGTTTTACATGCAGAAAAAGCACGGCTACCTGAAACTTCAGATGGCTGACGACAGTATATTGAGTGGGAAGATTTAGTCTCTAACTGCGAGGTGCCGACAGCCTCACCTGACAACTGCATTCTATTTCAAAACCATTGCCTGCTATTACATAAACATATAATTCTTGAAATCATTATAGCAAGATAAAATTGTCATGAAAGTGCGAATAATAATTTTGCATGGATAAAATTTATAAGTGCTAAGATTTGTGAACTTTTTTTATTTGTTCACAGGAATAACATCATTCTTTTTTTCATGCAATTTTGTTTATAGCCTGAACAGGTAGTCAAATGCGATGATAGAAAAATTAAAAATGCATGTAATTTATAAATTGCTGGTAATTATTGTAGCGTCTGATGAGCTACAATGTTGTATTTTAAAAATATGGACACTAAACCATTACTAGTAATATACCACCACAACCATAATAGTATAATATCCTAAACTCAATGAGGCCCACCGTGCGGTCGCAAGTACAATGTTCCAGGGCTAGAGGGTTTCCGAAGCCACTAGACTGTTCTGGATCCCTCCCGGGCCTGCTCGTCACATGTTTCCCGCCAATTATTACCCCTTCCCTTTCTTTTCTCTCTATGTTTCTGTCTTGTGTGTGTAACCCCCACTTCCCCCCTTTCTGAGCAATAGTTATCAAATGAATATTGACAGATCTATGGACAATCTTGGCAGGATACCTATCTTGAGCACAATTAAGTTTCAACCTTTGTAAGTCTAAATTCCTTTTCGGCTTTAAAAAGTATGATAAAGGTTCAGAGTCCTTCAGACTTATGAGAACATATTCAGAGTCCTTCAGACTTATGAGAACATATTCAGAGTCCTTCAGACCTATGAGAACATATTCAGAATCTTATTATGGAAAGATATGATTACATAGTAATTTTATAATTAATGGTATGTTATTTACAAGGAAAGATTTGATAAATATTCAGAGTCCTTTCGACTTATATTAAATACTAAGTGTCCGAACTTATTGAAATTATTGTAAAAATTCAGAGTCCTTACTAAGGAAAGCATGATATATTCTCAGATTTCTTTTTTGTCATTCTGACAAATAAAATTGATGATATTGCAAGATAAATATACCTAAGATGTTTTCTATGGATCAAATATATATATTTTGTTTATCAATAAAACTTGCGATTAGCTATTGAACTCTTGACATGTTGACTTCTACTCTTATTTAACTAAATTTTAAAATCTTCCTGAAAATATTCTTTAATCCTTTTGTGGTTGGTAGTGCAATAATGCCGGGTGGGTTTGGTGGAAACATGAATGTATATATTATATTCTTTTGGGTGTCCTATCTGCTCACTCTGCATTTATTACCCCCTTCTTTATGTTGTTTAAGTTTGTATGCCCGCTTTGATCCTGGAGGACATAAAAGGGGCTACATTATTAATTCAGAGGCGTAAATTAATATTGCAAAATATTTGACAAATAACACTGGGATACAATGGATTTAAATTTATTGAACAGGTAATATTAAACCAAGTTATAGCATTATAAAATATATTTTACTTTTATTTGATGTTATAAAAAAGTATCAGTGAAAAAATTAATATTATATTTATAAAAAAACCTAAACTCCATTTAATCCAATGACCAGGCTTCTCCACTTTTTCCTTGTTTAGCCACTCAGCTTATTTATTGCTGCCTGAAGTCCAAACGGATTGCAATGCACCCTCCATCAATTTTGCCCATCTTTCTCTTTATTATGAAAGCATTGTTCTGACCTCTCTCACACCTTTGTCAGCAAAAATAAGCAAAGCTTGAACCCCCCCTTCTCCATAAAGGTGCTTACATAATACTTGAATGCCCCCAAACAACAAAAAACAATATGGAAAATAAAAATTACCTTCATAATGGTTTTTGTTGTAAAAATGCATAAATAATTTTTGTTTTGTTTAAATATTAAAATTCAAAAGACAGACACAAACACTTTTATTACTGGTTTAAAAACTATGATGGCTATAATTAAGTCATCCAGGCCATTACTAATACCTCAGCTACTATTAGAAACTTTACTTCATCCCCCAGTCCCTGACTAATATACCATCTTTAACTGTTTCTAGCCTCTGACTGGGTCAGTTTAGTAAAATGCCTCTATCCTTCCACCTTTCTTCTCATTAGAACATATTCCGTTATTTGCTCCTCCCATCTTTTTCTTGGCCTCTGCTGCGGTCTTCTACATACTTCATTGCCAAAATTTTCTTTGGCATCCTCACTTTTTCCATCCTCATTACATGCCCATTACATTTCATTTTTCTTTCCTCTACTATCTCGTGTACTAACTTTACCCCGACTCCTTTCCTGATTACTTCATTTCTAATCTTGTTTCACAGATAACATGCCCTTCTTACACACCTATAAAACAACTCTCTCTGTTGCCCCCTTCTCATTACATATCTCTACTTTCACCTTTTGTTTCAATCACGCTTCCATGGTATTTTACATTATGTAGTTTTCTCAGCTCTACTACATCCTACTTTGTAGCTTTACCAAGTCTTATTCTCTTCCTTGTCATTACCATAACTTCACACACTTTGCCACGCTAAATTTCATTCCACACTCCTCCTTACTTCCTCATTCCATTCTTGTATTTGTTCATGTACTTCATCTTCCTTCCACCCTCCCCTCCTCACACCATCAAGTCAACAAAAAACATGGCTTTCATTCTTTCCTCCCTCCGTTTTCCTGCTACTTTGTACGTGATCATTTTCATTACCATTATAAATAGTAATGGTGAAATGGCACTCCCCTGCTTCATTCGATTTTTTATTGGGAACCACCCCGTCCTCCCACTCTCTATTTTAAGACAACTCCTGTTATCCTCATACATGCTTTTCACTCTCATTACAATTCTTCTTTCCACTCTGTCTTCCTCTTTGGCTTTCCAAATATTTTAATTCTATCTACGTTATCATATGCCCTCTCCACATCTATTAAAACTATTATCAAGTCTTTCCCATACGATACCTTCCTTCCATTGACTGTCATATGGTAAAGATTAAGTCTATTGTAGACCTCTGTTCGTTAAATCCGTCATGTCATTCATCATTTTATTTTTTATTCTCTTTTCCAGTATCTTCTCATATTATTGTGCAAAGGTGTATCAGCACTATCCTCCTAAAATTTGTACACCTCTTCCTGTCTTCTTTCTTGAAAATAAGTATTATAACACCCTTTTTCCAGTCTTTCGGTACCTTGTTCTCCTTCCAAACCACTCTCATCACCATGTATAACTATTCAATACCTACCTCACCTGCAGCTCTATCATTTGCATCATTGGTCCGGCCACACCTGCTGCTTTTCCTTGTTTCATACTCTCCAATGTATCCTTCACTTATTTCTCTATGGGACCTCTTTCCTCCTCTATTTCCCTCCTCCTTGGTTTCACTCTCATCCCTTTCCTCTTTCGTGTTGAACATCTTCTCAAAATATCTCATCCATAGTTCCTTTTCTTCCTCTTCTATCTTAAATGTTCTTCCTTCTTCATTCTAACTTCTTGTAGTTTCTCTCCTCTTTCTTACTTGGCTATATAACACCCACTTACTTCCTTCCACGTCACGTTTCAGCATTTTTTCATCCAATCCTTCCTGACTTCCTGTACAACTTGTTTTACTCTTCCTAGTCTCCCCTTTTCCCTCTTTCCTATTCTTAAATCTCCTTCTGAATGCTTTATTCCTCTCCTCCACTGCTTCCTTTACCCTGTTGTTTCACCAGGGAATCTCCTTCCACTTCCTCTTATTACTTGTCCTCCCACTGACCTCCTCTGCAGCTCCCACCAAATTGTTCATAAACCTTTCACATTCAACGTCTACATTTTGCGTCTCATTGTTGTGTATTAGGTGACCTGGTGGTCTAGAGGTAAGGTGTCAGACTTCTGTGCTGGAGGCCGGGGTTCAATCCTCAGTCCCGGCACAAATTTATCTGATTACCAAACCCTTCCTTCACCTCTGACAAGACATCTTGTGAATGTATAAACTGTAGGTCCTTCATTTCATCTCACAATCACCCTACCATTACACATTAGCGTAAGTGCGTACAATACGAACGGGTAGTAAGATGCGGTGCTAATAATAATAATAATGTTGTGTATTAGGCTTTTTGCCTTTTTAGGTACAGCTATCTCTTCGTCATTTTTATAGTCTCCACACCTTTATACTTCGATTTTTGCTCCCCATCTCAATTGTATCTAGTGATCTTATGGTTCTCTCTTTTTTTCTTATACCAGCTGTTTGCGACTTTCATTTTATTTCTTGCACATAACTACAACAGCCTTCTACCCTCCTCATTTCTCTCTCTCCATCCTTATTTCACTAGCATCTCCTAAAATTCTTCCTTTTTCTTTTCCTACAGTTGCATTGAGATCCCCCATTACTACCCGACACTGGTTTCCCATATGCCTTTTTAGGTCTCCCTTAAACTTGTATTTCTCTTCTGTAGGGTATCCCACTTTTGCGGCATACCCTTTTATCACCTACACCTTTTTCCTTTGTCAGCTAATGTCGGCTTTATTATTTGATCAATCGTGTCTACCAGCACCGCCTGCAGCCTTTATCTCACTACAATGCCAACTCTATTTCTTCTCACTTGACTGTTTCTCTTCTACTATCAGGTAAAATATGGTAGGCTAGTTGATTATTATTTTGAGTGAAACCCAACAATAACACAATACTTACACCATAATTTCTATAAAAAAAATGTAAATATATGTTCCTGACCAACAAAACTGTTAGAATAAAATTGTTTATTAATATTTTAATAGTGGACAAAGGTTAGTTTCTATAGAAAGTTTATTTCTCAAAATTTTGAATTACATTGGATCAAATCTGAATTTGGGATTTATGTAAAATATTTTTATCTAAAATTAGTTAGGTTTTGATTCGGCTAGATAAATATTAAGAATATGATCTTTAAATCCTTCATTGGGTTGAATCCATTATTTCTCAAATTCGAATTCGAATCCGAATCTACATTTTATTTTCGAATCTCTAATCCGAATCCTAGAAAATTGTTATAAATTATGATGATTTACAAATAGACCTACATTACTCAATATAGGCCTAAACTGTGAATTAAGATTTAATTCAATCATGCTTTCAATTTTAATCAACCCCAACCACCCCTCGCAAAATACAGGTTAACATCCAGCCAAATGAAACAATCTAAACTCATATTATTGTTTGAAAATCAAATCAATCAAAATTTGAGTGTATTTTAGTTATTTTTAAAAGTGTTGTTAGAATGGGTTAAGTTTCTAAAAAACATGTGAAATAAACAGATTAGGTCTAATTATCATTTGATCAATTTTAATCATCATAAAGGATATTTTATTATATTAAGATAGCAAAAATAAAAATACAAACGGATATTTTAAATAAAGACTAAAACAACATGCTTAACAATTAAACATACATTGGAAATAGTGAACTCAAATAATGCCTTAAGTATGTTTTATTAATATTTTCTTCTACATCCATTATCTATTTTCGTTTTAGAAAACAAATATATTCGATTTCTGAGAATACATTCTATTTAAAACACGAACATATTTTCGACTACAATATGTTCATTCCCATTTATTAAGGCAGGACTACGTTTGAATATTTCTACAATTACTTCAATAACATAATTAAAAAAATAATAAAAATCAAGTTAAAATCAATAAAAAAATAAAAAATTGGTTAGCAAGTCATTATTTGATTCTTAAAACTTGAGAGCACTTACTCATTGATCAAATTACCTAAATCAATTTTAAACCAACAATCGATATACAATACGTAGGCCGGTAGGGATAAATAAACAGTTTTATCGCTGTCTGACTGTTGACAGTATTTATTTTTCATGAAAACAACAAAATGTCTAACTTAAGAATCATATGCAATAAATTGGGGCTCTTTACATAGTTGTAGATAATTAAAACCAGTTGGGTAGTAAGAATTAACAGTATCTTTATTTTAATCATCATTCGGGCGAGTAAACATAGTATACGTAATGGCGGCTGATTTTGTATAATCCGTAATGTGTTCTTATTTCTGTTTAAAAAAGCTGTAATTTGTTTTATTTATTTTGAGTTTATTTGTAATTATAGTTTTGATTTTCAGTTTTTGAAGAGTTTTATGTGTTTATTAAAATATTTACAATATTGTTCGTGAGGTGAAAGTTTTATAAGTGAGCATGTGCCGAAACGGTCAAGTCCAAGATTCCCATAGAGTAGGGAGGGTAGGGTACTAGGAACATAAGATTTTCCACACCTAACATATTTTTTTTAATAATGATTTTATTCATGATAATCTCTTTTGTCCGACCAAATAAATACTACTGATTAAGTTGTACTTTTCAAATAGGCCTAACTAAGTAATTTTTGAATTCAAAATATCATGCTTTGTTTATAAGGTGAAAGATTCGATCATCGAATCCAGTAAAACACCAAATCCTCGAATCTTGAATACTTGTCAGGATTCGGTGGATTCGAGGATTGGAAGATTCGAGTGGCCCATCTCTAGTGTGTATATATATTTCATTTTACTTATTGGTCGCTTAATCCAACATGATTATAGTGCAAACTTAATAACCAGGTCCCATAACATTGATTTAACATTTAACTGAATGTATGAGTTCTAAAATGACTTTATAATAATTTATTGATCAGAAATTATAATATTTGATTACATTTATATTTACTGCAGCACTAAGAATATTAACAAAATCAGAATTGAAGAGGGGGATTTTACATCCATGGGATAAAATTAGCCTCTTATGCATTCCTTGTCCATTTCCTTTGTTGTTCGTTTTATATGTTCCTATCTAAGCATTTTATTCTTTCCCAATGTCTTTTCTCCCCCTTTTTTGTGTTTTTTTTCCTATTTTAAGAATTTGCATTGTGCATTTAGCACTCCCTTCTGATGTGAGCTGATACAATGAAACCTAGGTCAAAGGATTGGGCAATAACAATATATTTTTTTCAAGAGGCCGCCATTACCTCTTTGTCCATTAGTAGCAGTCCAAATTGTAAACGGTTTTATTTTCATTTTAAAAGCCATATTGTGCTAGTTCCGTTTTATCTTTTCTGTACTCTTTTTCCATGACAAATGTACGTACCTCAAAATTAAGAAGAGGTTTTCCTTAAATAGTTCCCAAGTTTTTTACAGTTGGAATTCAAGTTAATTTATTTTTATTTCAGCTATCTCAAGAAACACCGCTTGCCCTTGTAAATAAAAGGAGATCTAGATCCATGAATGACGAAAACAAAGGCGAATATGTTTCAAAATATTGCCGGATTCCTGTCCCTATCAAGACTATTAATAAGAATGAGAGCAAATCTAGATTGAAAAACTCAGCTGCAGAGTCCAACATTAAACAAACCAACCGCAGTGTTCACCAGCGCTCTGCTGTACACTCAGATGTTTCCTCTTTTGTTCAAGAAGACAACAACCAACACCCAGAATCTTCTCAAAATACAGTTTTAAGTCATCCTAGACAGGACATAAATTATCTTGCAGGAATGAACCATGTAAGCGACAAAGAAAACCTTGATTCACAAGCAGATAATTGTGAACAGATTATAGACAATACAATTGAACTTATCCGTGAACATGAACTTAACATTAACAGCTCATTGGACGAGCCGACAAGCCCACCAACCATAGAAAAGGCTTGCTCCGACTTGGACTTGACGAGTCAGGAATACAGCTTATATAATCTCACACCTAGATTCACTACCAAACCACCTGAAGAACCAATTCTTAAAAATATATTTCCTGTACATAGATTTGGTAAATTAACATTACAGCCCCCTGAAGAACCAACATTAATCTTAACAGATAACATGCTTAAGCTGTTATCAAATCGACACACAACTGCATCAAGTTCTACAGTTCCCTCCGTTCCTTTGACTAATGTCACCGAGTTTAATACAGTTAGTTCAAACAACATCAATACTACTACCAAGTCCTTCGACATCTTACCTAAGAATAATGTTGTCAATACATCTGTTCAGGATATGGCTGATTCTTTGTGTAACTCACAAAATGTGGAGCTGTCATATGGTCCTCTTATGAAATCTGAACAGAGGAACAACAGTACCAGTTCTCCAGAAAATGACAATACATCCTTAGTTGAGTGTTTCAACAGTACAGTTGTTAATATGCCTCCAACATTGAATCAAACCATTGGAGGGACAGCAAGTGAAAGTAATACTACAGAAGAAAAACAAGTGTCATCAAGTGGCGAGTTAAGTAATAGTGTTGTGTTAGATCGTCAGACTGTAGAAATGATTAGTAATAAGCTTAAAGAAGTTACAAATTTGTTAAACACAGCATTAGCGATAAATACTGGAAAATCACATGGAAATAAAACCAAACGTTGTTCCTCAGAAAGCTATGTGGAAGTGACACCACTTCGGCGCTCTTTAAGGCTTTCAAGTAAACCATGTGAAAATAGTGATAAACAGCTCCCAAAGCTTGAAACTCCACTTAAGTCTGCGATAAAGAAACCCACAACATCAACAACAAGAAAAAATAAAGTTAAATTTTCAAATCTGGGCCAAAGGAGTTTGAAAACTCGCCAGTTAACTCCAAAACCTCAAACGCCAAAGAAGATTGATATGAATACTCCGGCTAGGGTGCGATTTCTCTTGGAATTAGCTGGAAAAATTAAAAGCAATAATAAATAAAACTTGTGGGGCTCGTACTTTCATTTTATCAAATTCTAGTCTGGTTTGAATATTTGAGTTTTAGCCTCATTATAATTTATATTGATTAAAATTGAGTGATTGAAAATATTGGAATTTCTAGTTATCATTTTATAATATGTATATAATTAAAGTGAACTTGAATCATTATATTCTTTGACCTACAAACATAGAATTAAATTAATTTATCTTTTATTAAGTCAATTTATAAAAGTAATGATACATTAATATTTGTCCTTGGAACCGATAGTATGAAGAAATTAGAGGAGGAAGAGTGGTGGAAGGATAGAGGAAGATGGAGGCATTTTACTAACATGACCTGGCCATAGGCTAGAAACATGATGATGAGTATAGATATTCTTAGTTATCACTTTTGAAGTGTTCAATAGAAACCCATTAAATAGGTTTCTGTTTTATAAAGTACCTAAGACAATTTTTGTATTTTTAAATAATTTGTTTAGCAAGTTTACATGTATAAAAATATATTTTAAGGCAAAATTTAGATCAAAGTGTTTCCCATAATATATTTTTGAAATATTTATAATTAATGTTGATTAATATAGAATGATACTCAAATATTTGGCTATAGATGATGATCAGGCAGACAAAATGTGATGTTGAATAGATATTTACCTTTTACCTTAATTTCATCTGAACACAATCAAGTTATGGGCTGTAAGTGACAATTGTGTTCCGTAGGAACATCCGAGCATGGCCAAATATTTAGGTTTCGTTCTGTTCCTGAAGTACAAACCATACTTTTGTTAGTTTAATGTTAATAAATCCTCTTTATTTACATTTTCTTTGTTAGTACAACTTTGAATACAATAACATAGTTTATAGTAAATACATCCCGGTGATGAACTATTTGTTAACCCTTTAAGGTAGCTAGCTTACTTTACATCATTCCATTATGGTGCAGTTTATAAGATAGTGTCATAATCCATCAAGGAAAGACTGTTAACTCCCAGGGTAAACAGAGTGTACATTTTATATAGTTTAGATTAACTGTAATACAATAAAACAGTTTATAGTAAATAAATACCCATGCTGTATATTTTTTACTAGATTAACTGTTATAAAATGTAAAAGTTTATAGTAAATAAATATCCATGATGTAATTTTTTTTAAGGTTAACTGTAGCTGAGATAAAATATATTAAATTAATTTTTCCAATGATTCAATTTGTATCTCCAACTCATTGTCAAGTTTGTTACCACCATAGTGGTTGGGGGTGAGGATCCTGCCTAATGTTCTTTGATTGAAAAGGTTTGTGTACTTAATAAGAAGCAATGTCAAATTACACCATTTAATGTCGGCAGCATAGAAACAAACGACCTTTAAAAAAAAAGCATTAACATCAATTCAACATGTGTTGCTGAGAATGAAGTCCTATGCAATTTATGATTGGTATGGTCTTAAGCATTGAGGGGTTTAAGTAGACCAGCTCACTGATCCTAAGCTGATTATCTTTTCAAGTTATTAAAGCATATCTTTATAAAGAAAACCTCTTCTGTATTGTGCAATATTATCTTCATTCATTCACCTTTCCTGTACACTCTTCCATTCATAATACAAGTTAAGTTTTTTATTTGTGTGTTGTGGCAGAGGGCCATAAAGGATATTTCAACTATTAAACTTGGCGATAATGTATAGACAAACTTAGAATAAATTGAGTATTGGCCTTACCATGTCCAGAAGTGGATGAGAATAAAATATAAATACAAGGGGACTGTGACCTGAAAAAGAACTAGGTTTAGTTAACATGTGGGTTGCTTACATGATAGTTTCACTTAACCCATTCCCCGGTGTGTGTTGAGCAAAGCCATCTACGCAGAACAAGCAGCCATTTTTATACTCTTATTTTCTCATTTATTGCTTGATTCATGGTCATAGACTCATAGTATAGTATTTTACTTGTAGCCCCATCTATTAGCTTCATTATAAAGTATTCAGACTGACTAGAAGTTCAGTAGTTCATTAATAGATGGCATTACAATAATGTATCGCAATTAAACTTTGATTTGCGCCTGCACCAGGTAATGTGTTAAAAACATTTTGATGGTTTTAACCTTTTATATATTAAAACATTTTCCACTGTATTAATACACTTAAATGTTAACCATTTAAGCCAATATATTTTTGCTAATAAAAATTCATTCAACTTCACTATTAATTTGCCCTACTCCAACTTTAGTTGCACATCTTGACAAAGAGGTGCCCTTAGGGGACTGGCTAGAACCAATAATTTAGTTCTATGGTAATAAGGTAGCGTTCTCATATCGGTAAATTTTTTCACAAATATTTACTTTTCTCCAAAACAATATTTAGCAATATATTTATCTGAACTTCTCTACTTTTTTATCTCATATTTTATTTGAAATATTTAATGCGCAGTTTCTGAACTGACTGACATTAGTACACATCTTACTAACTTAACTCTAGAAAAGACACAACACCCAATTCACTGGATGTTAATTCATCACTGTAAAAAAAACTCACATTTCACCAATGCTAAATTTTGTGGCCATGTCAATTTAATATATTGACTACACGTTATACAAAATTATGTGTTTTATCTAGTTTCTCAGAATAAAACATTTCAAATATATAGGCATGACAGGTTAGGTTACAGATTAATAAAACTATAAATAAAGACAATGATAACACTATGTCCAGACAAAGATATTTAACTCATTCTTGTCAATATCTTCACTAGAGTTCAGCATTCTCCACATAAGTGATGCCAGATGCAGATAAGTGTAGATTGGGTGTCTGATAATGAAGAAAACACTGGGTTCTCCATTTATTTAAAATTCTTTTTGATATATCACAGTTTTCTATAAAACAAATTCACTGTAGCATATTAAAGTCATAAATGGTTCTTTTTTGCAATTCTTTCCCTATTTTCTTATGTTAGGTATTTTATTTTATAAGGAACTCTTTCTATTAAGAGATTTTGTATGATTTTGATTTTCATTATAGTAAATGTTCATAAACCAAAGTTATCTGTACTATAAAACTTTAAAACTGGATATACTAGGACATATTAAAAATTATATCTTGGTGAATCATTAATATTGTGGAGTTTTGGGTCCTATTCCAAGTTTTATGTGTGTTTAGTGGTTTGTCACACATGGTTGTTTCTCTTGCTAAACAAATGGTGGGGCTTAAAATTACCTTGAATAGTTCACTTAAGAATATCACACATGCTCTGGTGGTCAGCAGATTTAAGGCTTCATGCTCTATATATCCGATCATCTGTGATGGGGGAGATGAGGTTAAAATGAGACAGCTGAGCTCTGTGCGATATTATCAAATTATCTTTATGTTAAAAGAACTGCAATTAATAATCTTGGTTTTAAATGTAACAAATAAAAAATAAGATAGTAATACCAATAAAATTATCTAACATTTGTAATAATTAGTCGAAATAATAATCCTTGTTCCAGTATTTTTTTTTTCGTTTGATGATTGGAGTATTATTCAAATAGCTTGTTACTTCTTTTAAGTCTTAAGCCCACAGACTTAAGACTGATTTGTGCACCTAGATAGACTTAAGGGAAGTGGCAAACTATTAAGATATACCAGATATACATTAATATTTTTAGTAGAATAGCAATATTTTCTGTGATGATTAGGTATAAGAATACTTTTATTTACGTATGTACTTACATTTATGGAATTTATTTACGAAGGCCTTTTAAATTATATGCCACTTGGCTGTGATAAAGATTGAGAAATTCTGCTCCCCTTGCTACACCCTCCACTCACCTATTTTTTGGGAACCACGTTCAAAAGTTGATATTTAATAATTTAACCTTGATTAATGTCCCAAGTCACTACCTCTATGCTTATTTTCAAGGTTCTCTGCTACCTGCAAGTATCTTATAGGTTTTGATGATCAGTGAGTAATCAATCCCAAAATAAGTGTTTTTTAAAATCTTATGAAACACTAAAGTTAGACTGTACCTGGAATGAAGTGTATATATACGTATTCTTTTGAAACGCTATGGAATACAAAGCAAAGAGGAAGTTAACTTCTGACCCTTTTCAATGACAATTTTGTACCATGATCCATAAATAAGTTTATTAGTTAGAACTACCATAATGATGGTGGCAGTTGTTCATGACACTTAATTTTAATTTAGAATGTTGAGAGAAACTGCTTGACCATTATAAATTATCCCCAATGGGCATATGTTGAATTTTAAATAAAATAAAATTTAAAATATTTGGATACATTGAATACACATGGGAAGTATTAAGGGAAAAGTCTCACCCATCCAAAATAAAAACGGCGAACAAGGCCTTGAGCACACAAGTTTTGGAGCTTGGGAGCATACTTAATAATAAAAAACAATTTACTAGAACAGTCTAGTCAAGCTCAGATTGGGTAGGAAAAACCCCATGAGCCACAAATGTAATCTAAGAAGGGGTTAAAACTAATTAAATTGTTACTGCTTGTATTAGAGCTTGTCACAAAACTGTATAGGGTCTAAACTCAAATCTATCTTAGCTAGTAGTTTAACATATTATAAAAAAAACAGATATAGCCCTATGTATTTATTCTGAAAATTGAAAAGTGACATCTGGACACAGGAATCGAACCCAGGACCTTTGGCTTAGTACGCCATTGCTCTGACCACTGAGCTATCCAGGAATCGTCCCGTGACCAGGGTCATTCTTCACTCATATTTTAAGGCAGTCTCTATGATGGACGTGCGAAAATCATTGGCCACAAATGTGTGATTTTATTAAGATCATGAGCTACCAGATAATGCAGCCACCTTCAACTCAGTAATCGGCTTAATGTTGCCACATGCACAATTATTATAATTGTAAGGGATTGCATATTTAACCCTTTGAGTGCCAAGAGAAATTACAATAATACGTGCTAAAAGTGGCAAGCTATTTTATTGAAAAATAGGGGATTCTATTCAAATTTTAATAAATCTGTAGTCTTTGAATCTATTGCATTAAAATTTTTACATGAACTAGCTAACATGTCTATCATATTATTTAATTACATTTAGCCTTTTTTATATTTTTAATATAATAAAAAAATATTGGCAACCATATTTATTTTTTTTATTTAACATTAGTTTTTAAGCTTTGAAAATTTAAATAGCCCAACATAGAGTAAGTCGGTGAAAAGACCGTAAATAACAATATCAACAAAACAAAAAGACTTTAGATTTAATTTTAAAATTGGGTTATGTATAGCAGCTACAATTTCACTGAAAAACATAGCACTCAGTAAGCTGCTGCTTCTACTTGTTCCAATATTTCATTTTCGCTTGAAGATAATTCGTGTTCATTTTCATTATTTATAAATTCAGAATCACGAACTAATTGATCACTTTCACTTGAGCTATCGCCAAGTATTGCGAGTATTTCTGTGTCTTGAGTCACAACTTTCCTCCTAGCAGCCACGTTGTTATAAACAGGGCCAAAGATAAAAGTCATGAAGTTAGAAAATAGTAATTTTCATGTTCAATATATATTTTGAAACTTTAGGTGCAAAGACATATAAAAGTATCTTGAACATAAGAGAATGCAGTGTAAATAAAATCTACCCTGTCTGTTGACTTAAGACTGAACTATGAGGTCAAAAACATGGGATCGCTGTCAGCGACGTTGGCACTCAAAGGGTTAAGAAACAAATGGCCAGAGCTATTATTTACTAACTCCTTGTTTAACACATTTACCTCCTCTAAGAGACAATTTAGAGCACCTTTTTCTACATTTTGCCCAGATAGCTCTATGTTCAATACATTAAACTCCTTTGAACAATTTTAGATTATTTTGTTGCCTGATTAGCTCCATGATTAATACATTTACCCCCTCTCTTTGCATTCTTAAAGCACCCGTATTCTCTACATTTTGTCTGAGTCCCACCATGTTTCATACATTTACCTCCTCCTTTGGCATTCTTGGAGCACCCTTCCTCACTGCATGTTGCCCGGGTTCCTCCGTGTATAGTACATTTGCCTCCCCTTAGAGGCCATTTAGGGCACCCTTCTTCTTTACATTTTGCTTGAGTAGCTCCGTGTATAGTACATTTACCTCTCCCCTTAGAATTATTAGAGCACCCTACTTCACTACATCTTGCCAGAGTTCCTCCATGTTTAATACATTTTCCTCCCCTAAGAGGCCATTTAGAACACCCTTCTTGTTTACAGGAGTACTTATACTTGATTCCTCCATGGTTAATACAATTACCACCACTTTGAGACCATTTAGAACACCCTTCTTCTTTACACGTTTTCTTAAACTGGATCCCTCCATGTTTAATACATTTACCTCCCTTCTGAGCCCATTTAGTACAGCCTTCTTCTTTACATGTTGTACCTGTACCTCCATGTCTAATACATTTACCTCCCCCCTGAGCACTTTTAGAGCATTTGTATTCTTTACATTTCGTTCTTTTTTTGTGAGTTAGTAAAAAATGAGACATCAATCCCTTGTGTTTTGTTTGAGAAGTCCTATCTTCTCCTAACAATTTTAGGTTTTCTCGGTGTTTCTGTAAGAAAGAAAATGATTTCAATAGATTTAAAAATGAATCTGGTTTTTTATAGTAAAGTATAAAAGTATAGTAATTAGTGAATGTTTTCTTAACTGAAAACCGCTTGGCTAAATGGTTTAAAATAATTTGTATACAACAAATCAATACATTTTGGTTCTAAAGTATTGTAAGAATACTATTCATTATTGAAACTATAGTTTTTCTTATAAATATAATTATAGTTTTGATATTAATCTACCAATATTATGACATTTTAATAATCTATCTTTTGAAATTTAATTTTGAGAAAACTTCACATGAGAATCACAAATTTTTGGTGTTGAGATATTTGTGAAAGATAATACAAGGCATTTTTGGGTTGAACAGCCAAACTTGGGGGAAATGATAGGGGATCAAAAAACTAACTCAAAATGCACTTTAGAAATTTGCTCGTTTTCACTTTCATTTAGGGAAATCGGCAATAAACTAAACCAGATAAAATAAAATATTTAATCGATTTATTTTGCTTAGAATGATGGCCTCCAATGCGTAGACAAGCATTGCACATGTTGTTTATTCACAGGCTTGCGCTATTCTTTGTTGTAGTTATTGAAGATTATTAACAGGCACGTCATACACTTTTTTTTTGAGAGCGCATATTGCAAAAAAAAAAAAAAGAAGCTAATTGTGTTAAAACAGGTGAACATAGAGGCCAAGCCAAAGTCAAGGACCTCTGGCCATTCATTTACAACTAGGAGTCTGCTTTCATATCAGTGGTGTATATTCAATGGAAGCAAGGCTTTCCTAAAATTAAGAAGGAAAAAAGAAAAGAAGAGGAAAATAAAGTTCAAACAAATTATTATAATTAGAAACATTGCCATCAAATATACTGAGTGGTAGCTCTTCTTTCTTTGAGCAAGCAGTTCTTTCTCAGACTGACCAGCCAGCCGGTCTCATTCGCTCTTCATTCAGCCAATCGTTTGTTTCCGGGTCTGTCTGGCCCTCATTGGGAGATAGCTAATCAGTGTTTCTCTAGGCGAGTATTAATGTTGTTTTCTTTTGGTGTATAATCATACGTTCAGTACTGTTAAAATAAGATTTTTAAGTTTCTTTTAGCAATATCTATTGTTTCTAGGTAAAATTATGGGCACTCTATTACAAAATAATGTATTTATCGCCAATTTACAGTAGGTTTAGTTTTAGAGAATAATACTTGTTTGATCCTCCAAGGGAAGCGGTTTGCTTCTTTGAGTACAGTAAGTATCATGACGAGTGTGTCGACAAGTGCAGCAGTGGTAGAGGGGGGGCTACTGTGTTAAAATTCAAAAGTCATATTTCAAAGCTTAATTTTTCATCCCTGTCTTTTGACGAGAAAAGAAAATAATTAAAAGAGGTAGACCTACTCCATCTTCAGGCAACCTATATAGAAAATTAGATTCAAGTTCCAATACTCAATTTTATGAAAGTGTATAGTAATTATCGGTGTGTTGGGTTGGTGGAAAATTATATAGATGACCATACTATTTACTAATGATAATGCCATGTAAATAAATCCAGATTCAAAGCTATTTTAAGGCTGGCCATAGGTCATACTCATTTACAGACCACAAACCAAAAGAGAAAACTTTGGCAATCATAAACTATCATTTTTTTTGTCACGCCTTTCCTTTTTTCCCCATAGTACCTTTAAACACATTAAAAAAAGGATCTGTGTGAGATTCCAACTGGGGTCCATAAGACCTTCTTTATTGTAGCCTCATTGCTTCCCTGTGTCCAGAATTGACCACACACCACTGTCTCATATTCAAAGGAATGTCTTCTAAAAGGTAAAAAATATATATACATATAAAAATAGTAAATATAATATATGATAATATATTCAATCGATGTGGTAAAAAAATGAAGGGCCAACTAAAGTGCTGTTCATTATTCCTAACCAAATTTTAAATTGAAAACCGTGTTGGAAACCTCGTTCACAAATTGCATGAGGATTTGCGTGTAACCAAACATGAATATTTCTTTGATTGAGGTTACAGTGTCTGGTAAGTGTGGCTTTATCTGACTACAACATTCTTTGTGAAAATTGTGAATGGCTATTAGTTTGGTTTAAAAACCAATAGTAAAATACGCTCCTATATGGCAAATATTCCGGCAGTAAATGCTAGAATGTTGAAGGTGGTATGGGTGACATTTGCGAAGAGTGTCTTCCATATGACTGTGGGTGATCTCCAGGACCAGATCTTCGGGTACTTGTTGCTGGGTTTTGGCCAAAATGCTGTAATATGGTGGCTATTTTCTTTTATTTTGCACGGGCGCAAAAACTGAACTAAGCTTGTGGAACAATACTAAACGAACAAATTTTCCTCATTTGTTGAAATGTTAAAGTGAACAATGACCTGTGAGGCAATCTTCTGTTCGGAAATCACATAGCATATTTACAAGGAACAGTGTTAATATTTACATTACAAAACCCTTACACAAATACCATATCAGCATATAACTACATATGAGGCATGATTGTTAGGTAAACAAATTAAAGAAACTAACGATTGATATGAATGAACTGTTGCTTACGGTGCAAACTTAAGATGGTTAATGACCTTATATCGTTTTTTAACACAGCATATTACTAGCCATCTGGGTTATATGCTTCCTTAAATTTCCAAAACAAAGACATAATGTAAAGTGGTCAGGGTTTTATGCCCTTAGCTCTCGACCATTTCATTTACACATATTAGTTTGCCATTGTTTATTTTGTTAATTTAATACCATTCTTAAACCCACTAAATTCATTATGGTTGTAATAGGCTTGCAAGTGCCCAATATTTATAATATTCAAAGACATTTGGTAACATTTTATATATTATTTTACCAAAATCCTCCCTTTAGTTTCTTAGCAAACATGTTATAATAATAATAATATTTAGCACCGCGTCTTACTACCCATTCGGGTTATACGCTTTAGATACTAATTACTCTAATGGATTAGGAATTGGGAAGGTTTAATCAGAGGAAGTGAACCCGCATTTGCGTGGAGGGAGAGTGGAAAACCATTTAGGAAAAACCACTCCCAGTTCACCCGATCGAAATTCGAACCTCGATCTCCCCGTCCTCAGAGCAAACATGTTAATATAATAAAGATACTTATATACCTAATTGTTTTCTAATCAGTTCAGACCTAATTTAATAAATAGCCTTCAGCATCTTCAGTGTATTATTCTTTTCTGGGCCTAATATAATCTCTATATTACTCTCAAATGTTTAGTTATAAGAAAGAGTGGGGTCTACTGTTAATTATAAGTTGTCCAAATCATTACCAAAGTTGTAAGCAATATGTGTTTTAAATGTCAATTCATTAACTTTATTTTTAAGCCTCTTAACTTTTAAATCTAGTAGTTTTCATTCTTATAAGTCTTTGTTGGACTCTTAGCGTCATCTAAATTTATTACTTTTACATTTCACTTTTAAGCATCATGCTATTTTATTTTATTTGTACCAGGAAGCTGTGAAATGCACCTATAGCTTGCGCCAAATCTCTCCTTTTCCTTCACAGTGAAAAGGAGAGATTTGGCGCGAACAGCTAGCCAATCAACACATCTGATTTAGCATCTGTGGTTTGATATGTGGAAGTGAAGCGTCAGACGCCACATCCTTGCCAGTTAGCACATGAACTGATAAGACCTATATTCAGAAATACAGATAGTCGCATTCTTTTCGTGTTGGCCAAGGAAGGTTTACAAATTTGGGGGGTGGGGGTAGGGGGGGGGNGAAGAAAATGTAGACCATGTAGCTAAATTTCCATCACATCAACAATTTATCCATCTTCATGTATTATGTAATTTGTTTTCTTTACAAAATGTCTTTAATGTTTATTTGAAATAAAACTTCATCTATTTCATAAATTTCTACTTATTTAATTTAATCAGCCATGTTCTCCACCCTCACCATTAATTAATTAACCCTGAGAAGCTTTACGGAATCCATTGGCTGCCGCGACAATACTTAAAGAAGAAGATGGATGAATTTGACTTGTTAGAATATGACTGAATAACACCTAAAGTAGTAACAACAAATGTGTTTTTATTTAGTTTTTTGCTGTTTGCTTGTAAAAGGAAGCGAAAACGACCAAATCTCTAAATGACAATTTGAGTTAGTTTATTGATCCCCCAAATACTTCTCAAAGTTCGACTGTCTAACCCGGTAACATCCTATGTATAAATTTTAATGCCAATGGTAGCTAAGATTTTGTGCTAACGTGACAAAGAAAAATAAATACCTCGTCAATAAAATTATGTTAGATATAGAGCTGGGCCAATCAGCTATTGTCGATGCCAATCATTTGTTGCCTATTAGGCCGATCACCGATGCTTATTATTTGTTTACTATTCAATTCTATACTGTCCATTAGAAATTTGTTTTAATAAAATCTAAATAAAATCCTTAAAGTTGTTTAAAATATATTTTATAATATTATTAGCACAACTGCCTCTTTGTCATTTAAAACAAACATAATTGTTATTAAAAAATTTAAATATCATTTCCAATAGAATGAATAGGGGCACATCAAGTTTTGAAAACAAGGAGAACACACAAATTTTGTATTTAGATTAGACTTTGACATATGTTGATTAAAATTTGGCTCAACATTTATGGTTACATTTTTATATACTTTCTGTAATTTTTTGTCTAGATGAAAACCGACTCGAGAGTATAGAAAAAAAGCTCGGGACAAATTTTATTGTTAAATCCAAACTAACTTTACATGCAATACATTCCCTGTTGGGTGGACTTTAAATTGTTATTGAACAATACCAGCATCTTGATCGTGTTTGGATGGAGTGAGCTTCTTTTTGTATAACTGACCAATCCGGCTGTGCTGAAGAGTATGATACCAATGACCCAGTGGACGAGATAAGGTAAAGTATTTGACCGCCATTTGTTTACCACAAGTTTTATTGAAAACACAAAATAGAAATTGTATTTACATTCGATAGAATGGATTATATCTAGTTCTTTTGTTTCCAAATTGGTATTTTAAGTTTATGTCTTAAGAATTTAAAATATATCTACATATTTAGAATAATCGGCAATTCAAACATCGATCATCGAATCCGCCGATTGTGCCATAATTGGCCGATGATCAACTTGATAATTAGCATTGGCCCAACTCTAGTTATATTTTAATCTGATCAACAATACAAGTGACAAAACTCTAATATTAAAAAGCACAAAATATTAATTACTTAGTATGAAATATTAAATGAAATAAAGTATTGATGGTGAAAATGTGATAACTTTTGATTAACTTCAAGTTAATAATAAAGAAAATTACATCATAAGAATCAAAAGTCGTGAAATGTAACTTTACAAATGTACTTATAAATAAATAGTATTTAGCATCTAAATATAATTAAAGTAAAAATGTAGCTTGACTTAGATTTCTATAATATTAAATATAAGGAATAAAATCTTACAAAACTAAAAAACAATTATTTTAGTCTAATTTTCAAGAATGTACTACAGAAATTACAATGATACAAAAATTAAAATGTTTGTAACTTTATATAACATTTTAATTTATTTATTAAATAATATATATCGCATGTTTCAAATTATTATCATTAATAATGTTATTATATTTGTTATACATAAATTATATATATATGTACTAAAAATACTATAACATTTATTTGGTTTCATTTCTTATCAAAATAGCACTAATTAAATTCCCTTTTCAAATATAGAGTAAAATATTTTTTAAGATTCTATTTTAATATGTTTGGGCAGTCTAACATTGCCAAAACTAACTTACCTTGACAAACATAAGCTATTATATTTAACAATAACAAATAAAAATATCAAATAAATTTCAATAATTTCAAAACAATTATATAATAACAAAATGATTCTGAAATTTAAGATCGAAACCCTTAACTTCCTGTTCGTTCCTTGCAAACCAGACAAGACAAGCTTGGAATACACTTTGTGTGTCCACTGATAATGGTAATGGTGTTATAAATATTGAAGTTTGATGTTTATATATGTTACTCATATATGAAGCAACTTATATTAATTATAGTATACAATTTATATGTTTTTTTGCATTCCTCATTGAAATGTGAAAGTTATTTGTACAAATGAAATATTTCAATTAGGAAATGTGGACACATCTCTTTTTTTATGTTAATAACAATTTATTCAGTAAATGATTGTGAAAATATTAACTAGTGTAATTTTTATCTTGGATAGAAACATACTTTAATTTCATTAGAACTAAATATGTAATATATAAGCTAATAAATATATATTCTATAATAAATCTATATATAAAATGGTAACACCGATTATTTCTACCTATCCATAACATTACTTTTCATAGCATGTAGTAAAGGTTGTCTCTATAAACAATTTAAATGTTATTTAATGAAATGTGTACTCACAGGAAGTTCCTCTTTAATAGGATAGAATGTTGCAGATTCTGGCAAATATTGTGTTTCATGATAATCATTCACTTCTTCTTTAAAATAATTCTCTGACTTTATTGGATGAGCGATTTCAGACTATTAGGAAACAAGAGAAGTTTTATACTTAACACATTTCAAAGATTTATACATAATATGTTTTATACCATGATTTTAATACAGATATAGTTTTATATTAGTTTAGTGAAAATGTTTCAGAACATAAAAACTTATAATGAACCCACCCACTTTGGTGGCATAGTTAGCTAGCACACTAGTTTCGTATTGAGCTAGACTGCCGAGGACAGGAAAACCGAGGTTCGAATATTGGTCGGGTGAACAGGGGGGAGTTTTTCCCTAAATGGTTTTCCACTCTCCCTTCACGCAAATGCGTTTAACTTCGTTTAAATTAAACCTTCCTAATCCCTAACCCATTAGCGTAATTAGTACTTAAGTGTATAGCCCGAACAGGTAGTAGGAAGCAGTACTAAATTTAAATAAACATGTGTCAGAACAAAGAGGTATACACAAAACATAGTGATAATCGAAACATGTTTAAGAACAACAAAATGTCTAGAGAACAGATTATATGAAAAACAATATGAACTGCCCACATTTCCTGATCCAAGACATCAAGCTCCCAATAACTGGATTGTCCGTAACTGGAGCAGTAAGGTTATAATCTCATCTAGGTGAATTAAAGGGTGATTTTACACCAGTTTTTATTAGTGGTTTTCACATACTATCTCCAAACTAATACTGACCAGTTTTATCTTAGTAATGCCTATGATCCCTAACTATTATGATAAAATTGTATTTACTTTCTTACATAATCTATTAAAAGTTTGAAACAAAATTTAAATAAAATTCAATTGCCGGTAAACTACACTTAGAAAATTTTATCTGAAAAGATACTTAACAGGTACTGTAGTAAAAAATACGCCCCATGTTAAACCAAATCAATAATACAATTTTTTCAAATTTTTAAAAATCAGTCATAAGTAGACAGATTACCTTTGAATTATTATTATTATTATTATTATTATTATTATTATTATTATTATTTTACAAAAAATACAGATGGAAAACTCTCCCCAAAAGATGTATTTTAAACATATTGTTGGAGCCATTATCATGACAACATAAAATGTAATAATCAGGTTTGAACAAAATCAATGAAAACATTTTAGATTTAAATACAGGGTCACATAAAACATCAAGGTCCATTATAATTTCATAAATCTAGTATTAATAAAGTAGCAAGCTTAGTAGAAATATCACTAGAATCCATGTACATCAGGTATGACCCAGGAGGCTTCAAGAGATTCATACCAACATTTTATACCGGGGGTGATTTTTACACAATGTAGTTTCTCATTTTCATTCCAAGTAAATATGAGGCGAGTTCCAAAGCTTAAGTTAAGGTTACATACATTTGGCCAATGACTGTTATTTACTATTATTGAAACATATGATCAATATGGGTGGAATTTAAACTGTTAAAGAGAGCACAAGAGCTTATGCTTTAGCGACTTGCAGTGAAATATTTACTAAGCAAAGTTGAATAGGAAAAATACCAACAAATTATTTGATTTACATGAGAAGATTACAATTAAAATTTGTAATTTATTGGGTCATAATAATATGAGAACATTAAATAATAGTCAGAGAATAGTAGCATGTCAATTAGAGTAATTAGACATCTACAAATAGTTTTGTCTAGGTTAGAATGGTTTACATTGTAGACCTTACTCCTTTATTAAACTCATTACTACAGTTTTACTAGTACAGTAGCCTCATGGATTCTTTGGTGCTGACTGAAGGCTCACAGCTGACGGCATTGAAAAGCTACCAGATCAAATTATGTATCCCTACGCCGAACCATATGATATGCAAAAACATGTGTTTAGCAGCAGTCACTTCTGACAGTCAAAATTTAGGTATATACCTAAATGATGACTGTCAGAAGTCAGCTGTGAGCTGTCAGTTAGCACCAAAGAAGCCATGGGGCTACTGTAGTTCTGTGAACAGTAGACTTCACTACCTCCGTGCTATAATCATCACTACAGTCTTACTAGTAGTCTGCTCACTCTTAATAATGTGTGTGTGTGTGTATGTATATATATATATATATGCATTACTAAGAGTCATTTAGATGTTGGTATGCAATTCCTCCAAAATAATATATATTGTTATATAAATATAGTATAAATATAAAATGCATATTAAAATGCTAGCAGTAGCAAATAAATGTCCATGATTTTTAAGGCTTTCTGCTCACTCTTGATAGTAAATATATTATATTATATATATATATATATATATATATTATATTTACTATCAAGAGTGAGCAGAAAGCCTTAAAAAAATCATATAATATATATTTATTATAAAGAGTGATCAGAATGCTTAAAAAATATATAATATTATAATTTTCTTTTAAAGAATTCTGCTCATGCTTTATTGTAAATATTACTATAGTTACTATATTTTTGTATATATAATTATAATATTATATTAACTATATATATATCATAGTTACTATCAAGAGTCAGCATAATGCTTTAAAAAACCATGAACATTTATTTGCTACAGCTAGCATTTTAATATGCATTTTAAATATATTTAATATTGATATGTATAATATATATTATTTTGAAGGAATTTCATTCCATCTAATGACTCAGGCGCATGTCTATCTTTCATATATAGACAGTAACCGGTTAATTTAAACAAATACAACTATCACTTAGTTAGATATAGTACAGTAGTATTAATAAATACTGTCTTCATTAAGGTGTACCTTGATTTCCAACTCTTCATGATGAAAATTATATTCCAACTCCTCTTCTGGTTCAATCTTCACAGAGAATGTCTCTCTCTCCATTTTGTTATGTTCAAGTTGATGTAACTCTTAGCACTCCAAAAGAAGTATATCTTGATTGACCTACACATTTATAATATAAATTACCACTACCTGCTAAATATTGCATACTTGACTAACAATACAAATAAAACCTCCCAATAATTATTTGGTTATTAATAGTTTCTAATTTTTAGTGTTAAGTTTTTTTTCCAAACAAACACAAATAAAAGTACAAGTTTAGTATGGCAGGAGATGAAAATATCTTATTAATTAAACAGGGGATGTATTCATAAAGGCTTTGACATTATTATACTAGTATTAATTCTTTTATCAATATAATAATATGTTCAAAATCAATCCTAAAAAGGTTTCATAGATCAGCTGATATGTTTTATGCCAGCATTTTGGGTTTTAGATATAATTATTTGGACTAGCCATTATTATGCATCTAGCCAAGTTCTGCCCCATGTTCTGAATACCGGTATTTTAAAGCGTTTTAAAGTGATGATGACAGTGTTGGTGTCATATTACATCACATTTATTTCTAAAGTTTTGAAATAAACACTAAGCAATATTTATAAATTAAGAAAAGTCTACTATAATAGCTTTGTTTATGCACGTCCATTACAGACTAAGACTTAAGATTTGAGTGAAGAATGACTTCGAGCACAAGAAAAATCATGTATTGCTAAGTGACAAAGCATTGGAGTGGTAAGCCAAGGGTCCCAGGTTTGATCTATGTGTCCAGGTGTATTTTTTCAACTGATTTAAAATTAGTATGGGTGACCTGACTCTCTAAGAGTAAGGTGTCAGACTTCTGTGCTGGGGGTCTGGGATTCAATCCTCGGTCCGGATCGGATTTATCTGATTGCCAAACTCTTCCTTCACCTCTGAGAGTATGTGAATTAAATCACAACTTGTGAATGTGTGGAATTCCAGGCCTCCATCGTGGTTCAGATCCCATGTTAAACTCCTCCATTTAATCTCACAATCACCCTACCATTACACATTAGTGTAAGTGTATATAACCCTAATGGGTAGTAAGACGCGGTAATAATAATAATAAAAATAATAATTGATAATAATCATCAAATTAGTATGGAAACAGAAGATTGAAGCTTCAAAAGTAAAGAAATACTCATAAATGGGTTCAGAAATTTTTAAAGAGATGCTAACTCACATTTTTCCATTAGTTGAAAATTATGTTAAGGTATAGGGACCAATGTCTAATCTTTAGCTTAAGTTCTAGTGATCAGACATTGAAAAAAAGTAATTAAACTAAAATAGGAAAGCTAAATTTATCAAAAAAAGTTTAATAATAACTTAGATATTTATTATACTGATTGAAAACTGTAAACATTCACAGATCATCCCTTTACAAATAGTATAATTCACAGATCATATTCGATAATGCAGATGTTTGGTTCGAGTTGTTACATTAAGTTATGTGAATCGTAATCACACATCCGGTTTCTTAAGTAAGTTAACTTTAAGTGAACGTTACGTTAAGTTAAATTGATCATGATCCCGGCATAAGCAAGCTAAAATGATGGTCAATGTTAAGTATTAACACTAAGAATAATGATGGGTGCTACTAGGCGCCTGCGAGCTTGGTTTTTTTCTCCATTTGAGTCATGTATTTCTAGAAGCTCCCGAGTTTGAGTATATTTATAATTTTAAATGTTAAGTGTATTTATTTGTTTATTTTAAACGTAAATAACATATCTTTAAAATTTGAAGTGTTTCATATTTCGTTTATTATTCCTTTGTTTAACCGTCCATAATCACAAGCTTAAATTCCATTCCTATGCGTAGTTTTACATGAGCGTTTATGGGCTCTCTCTAGACATTATCTTATTATTGATAACTTTATTTCAATTCAATTTTTAATGTTTATAAAAGTGGATGTTCATACTTTGACATTTAAAAAAATATGACTAAAATAACACTTTTTAGCAAACAATTTGAAATAGTAAATGCGTTTATATTATATAAATGTTGTAGTAAGTTTGGTAAAATATTTATTCCAATAAGTAAGATCAACATTGATTTTAGATAAGATAACCAACATAATTCTATAACTAAATTTTAACTGAACTATTGCTAGTTTTGTAGTTAAACGTATTAATTAATACGAGTTTTAAATATCTTAAGTTCGAAAACATTCAATGTAATAATATATTCTTAATACTAAACTTCTAATCCAACAGAAATTATTATTTTAGAAAGATGTAACAATACAATCTTCGTATTGTACAATTACTACCTCACCCAACCTGATATTACACGTTCAATCGCTTAAAGCATACTACCCGCTCCCAAAAAACCTCGACGTATCCTACAATAGTAAACGTCACTATTGTAGCCCCAGGTAGCCCTAACAATCATACATCAAATTAGCGTTCTTAAATATTCATTATCAACTGTCTACTTAATATACTGTTCCTCACGTACCTTCTGCTCTTCAAGCTGGCCTCACTACATTACTACCAAGTCAAAACCACCAATGTAGAAGAGTGGGGCGACAACGACTTGAGAAGTCCGTATTCAGACGATCTACCCGGCCCGAGAATAATATTAACACTGGGTGATGTTTTCCAAGAGTTCAGGCGTCAAATCAACAAGCCCTGTATTGCCCCCCTGGCGGAGGGATAAGGAAACCCTCGCTGGACATCGGATGTTTCGTCAAAGAGATGGACTATGAAAAATCATAAACAACTGCATTGCGACGATAGACATCCAATCAGCGACCAGGAAGACTTGTGAAACTAACATCATGATGACGAAATGAATTGTTACTGTGTGATTGACTAGTATGTGAATCCCCCCCCTTTTTTTTCTTGTTTTATAGACTCAATATATAGGTGAATGTAAATTGTATTAGACATAGCATTATGAAATAACTTTTGGGATAGAGCAGACGATGAATCGAGGTCATGGAGGAGGGATCAGGGAAAACATTACGTTTGATATAAATTAATTTATGTTTTTAAAACAGACTATTTTATTGGGGTCATGGATGAGGGACCAATGGAGTAAATTATTAGATGTTTGAGTCAACGCCATGGAGAAATCGCGTCTGACAATATAATTTTTTTTATTTTATATAGAAAACTTNTTATTGGGGTCATGGATGAGGGACCAATGGAGTAAATTATTAGATGTTTGAGTCAACGCCATGGAGAAATCGCGTCTGACAATATAATTTTTTTTATTTTATATAGAAAACTTTGTTTTGGGGTCATGTATGTCAAACTTATAATGTAAATAGTAAAATCTTTGAGTCAACGCAATGGAGAGATTTCGTTCGGTATATGTTAATTTAATATGTAGAACTGACCTTGTATTAGCGTCTTGTGAGATAGTCCGGCTTTCTCTTAATTGTAAATAGTCATAACCCAAGCAGCGTAATGGAGAAGTTACGTTTAATTTAACAGTCCGGGGTGTTAGAGAACATATATAGATAATATGGAAATATCAAGACTGTCTTTGTTAGTTATTACCTTATAGTTCTATAACCATTTGGCGTAACATTTTTAGTTAAAGTAAACTGTTATGTGGCGACGCAACTTCTTGCGTTTGATTCTCAACTTCATGGATTAAATCCATGAATTATCCTTGTGGCTAATGTAAACTTTGAATTGAAGTAATTAGGACACGAGATATCTCACTTTTCTTGTACAGTAAATCCGATACACTTATTCATGGGTATCAATTGGCTTATTTATATTTATACCAATTTTTGTGTAACAATTTATGAAAGACCTTAAGTCCTGTTATTGTGAAGGTACAGCGTATGATGCAATGTTTTCTTTTACAGTAGT